>CAKALG010026875.1:0-19417 GCA_916700815.1 Helicolenus hilgendorfi | reverse complement strand
AAATTATGAGATTAAAGGACCAAAAAAGTTAAAAAAGCTGCAAAATGGGGTGTTGATTCTCACATTTACATTACAAGGAGTCATTTAATTCATTGTTAATTAAAAATATGTTGCTTAGTGGAGCTTAACGGAGCGCATATTACACACATTATGACTTATTATGGTTTACTGAATTTGTAATTTATTTGCAAAATATTGGTAACGTCTAGTTGCGAATGCAAATTAGCATGTTCTAATTGTGTGTTGCTGCTGACTTTGCTCTCATCTCTGTATTGTCCTGTAGTTACAGCAAGGTTCAGGTGCCACCTCTGACTACGTTGCTCTTCCAGAGGGCTTTGCACAGCAAACACAGGTCGGTTCACAATCCACTTTTATTGTGACAATGACTTTAACACAAAAAAAACAAAACGATGATTGACGTGTTTTCCTCTGATGTACTGTAGGGACAGAGTTATCAAGTGTGGCAGCAGCCTGAAGTATTGGTTCCTGTCGTTGGAGATGGATTACTCGGAGGTAATAAGAGGTGTCACTCGCTAGAGATATGTTGATTGATTTTTATAACAAGGCTGGGTTTGCTGATCCATCATTACCGTCTGTCTTTAGCTGCTCCAGGATTAAAGACATTGATCCCTGCAGCCACAGGTGTGGTCATATCCCAGACGGCTCAGGTCTACCAACCTGTCATCATCAGCCAGCCTGCCATACAGGTAGACCACGCACCGTTGTCATGGCATCCATGTACCAAAACTATAATTTACTGGTGTCGTATGGTGGCTACAAAAGTAAATAATGTTTTTCTTTTTTCCTCAGTCACATCCGTTAGTGAGGGCCGTTGATGCAGCGCAACAGGCAGCTAGTGTTTGCTCTGCACCACTGGCAACACCAGCAGCGGCTTCCACTGTTCCAGCCACTGTCTGTGCTGCACTGACTGCTAACACAACAGGTGAGATCAGTCAGCTGCACAATGGCTCCTCCGCATGTGAAATCTTACGTTAATTTCATGTGATTTATGAGGTATGTTGTGTTTCATATGTGCCTCTTTTTGTATCAGTAGCTGCTCCTGACACCTCCACATACCAGTATGATGAGTCTTCAGGTTACTATTATGATCCACAGACCGGCCTGTACTACGATCCCAGCAGCCAGGTATGTTCCCTCTGGTCTTACTGTATGAGTTGAATATATTGCCAAACACTGCATTTATGTCAGTTATTTGATGCAAAACAGTTTAAACAGTGTGTTTCTTACGCTTGTCATCAATAGTACTTCTATAACTCGGACACTCAGCAGTACCTCTACTGGGACAGCGAGAAGGAGACATACATCCCTGCACCGGCTGAGTCCGACACAAGCTCAGCTAACAGTTCCTCAGCTACAAACAGTAAAGAGCCCAAAGAGAAAAAAGACAAGCCCAAAAGCAAGTCTGCACAGCAGGTAAATGCTACTTTAAAATACAATCTGTATGGCTCATATCATGTAATTTCAATGATATGTGTACTGATTGTTGATACGATTGCAGATCGCAAAGGACATGGAGCGTTGGGCAAAAACCTTGAATAAGCAAAAAGAAAGTTTCAAGAGCAGTTTCCAAGGATTTGGAGCGTCCAAGGAGGAAGACAGGAGAGAGTCTGCAGCCGCCGACGCAGGTTTCTTCCTCTTTGAGAAAAAGGTATTTAGTCCTCACTGCTGGGCCTGACTGTGTTTTGTATTGGTGTCATAGCATACTTGAAACAGTATAGTATATAATATAACAGTAATATAGACTGGAGGGGCTAACTGGAAACTCACATTCATGCAAATTCACCAAAGTGAATAATGTAAAAAACAAATAACTAATAGATATCACCATGAATCTTCCCCAGTTGATTACGAACGTTAAAATAATTTTTTGTATTACAAGTTTTCTGAAAATCTATGTTTAGATATGCAAAAGAGGCATTATCTAATGATAACTTTTGGTGAATTGAGGAGAAATCTACAGACGCAAATAGACAAAGTAGTAAAATCAACACTTAAATGTGTATGCTGGATATTTTCCTGCCAGTAGTCTGAAAGAAGACGTTGTTATGGAAGCAAAATAGCCCAAAATCTAAAAATTGACCAGTACATGAAGAACAATGTTTTTGCCCTGTGGGGTCTCACCTTAAGTTTGCTCACATCATGACTGACCTCGACTCTAAACCAGTAGCTTTGTATTCATAATGAACATAAAAAGAGAGACTGGCTTGTGTGTTGTGGATTATGGTATAATAATGTAGCCTATTTGTGTTATTTATTGATGTTACTTCCTTTTTAGCAAATGGGAGGTTTTGAGATGCCATCTTTCATGATTGAGCAATTCAAGGTCGCAGAGCAGGAGACTTCAGCTAAGGTTTGTTTGTGCCTTTTATTTCCCAACTCCACAATTATTAATAAAAAGAAATCCCAGAACACTTCACCTTTTACCCGTTTTCATATTACAGAGCGATCTGGTCGCTGCTTACAACGGAGACAGTGACCCAGAGGAAGGCGGCTCAGATAGAGCGGGGGACGAGGACGGAAAAATAACCGACTGGACTAAGATGGTTTGTCTGCTGTGTCGACGGCAGTTCCCCACGAGGGACGCTCTGATGCGTCACCAGCAGCTCTCTGACCTCCACAAGGTGAGGACGGTGAAACAGCAGGCGTTTCATCTGCGAGTAGCTGTGAATATTCCGGGCGCTGCCATCTGTTCAACGTATAAAGCTTCAATACTAAATTGAAAAGGGCGTTATTGATCTTACACTGTCTTGAACATGTGAGTGTGATATTTATTTGGCAATTAAAGTTGCTTTCAATTGTTGTAGCAAAACCTGGAAATTCAGAGAAGATCAAAACTCACAGAAGCTGAGCTGGAGGAGCTGGAGAGGAAAGAAACGGAGGTATTTAGCTCAAGAAGTTATACCCGTTTTTCTCTATCGGTGATTTGTTTTCAATGAGGACACAACGAATAAAGTTTCATGGTCATATTTTAACAGCTGAAATACAGAGACAGAGCTGCAGAGAGAAGGGAGAAGTACGGTGTTCCTGAACCTCCGGCACCGAAGAAGAAATTCTATCAACCGCCAACCCCGACAGTGTAAGTGTAAGAATTAGGGCCGTCAGTCGATTCAAATATTTAATCGCGATTAATCATACATGTTTTATCTGTTCAAAATGTACCGTAAAGGGAGATTTGTCAAGTATTTAATACTCTTATCAACATGGTAGTGGACAAATATGCTTGCTTTGTCCAAATGTATGTATGTATATATTTATTATTGGAAATCAATTAACAACACAAAACAATGACAAATATTGTCCACAAACCCTCACAGGTGTCAGTGTGCTGACTTGACTATGACTTGCCCCAAACTGCATGTGATTATCATAAAGTGGGCATGTCTGTAAAGGGGAGACTCTTGGGTACCCATAGAACCCATTTTCATTCACATATCTTGAGGTCAGAGGTCAAGGGACCGCTTTGAATATGGCCATAACAGTTTTTCCTCGCCAAAATTTAGCGTAAGTTTGGAGCGTTATTTAGCCTCCTTCGCGACAAGCTAGTCTGACACGGTTAGTACTAATAGATCCATTAGGTTTTCTAGTTTCATATGATGCCAGTATCACTTCACTTCACTCTAGCTTTAAAACTGAGCCCATTACAACCTGAAAATCTCAAGTTAAGGCGTTATTATTGTTAACTTTGACAGCCCTGATAAAAATTCAGTCTCACTGCAAACATCTGTGAAATTTCATTTTGAAACATCTGTCATTCACCTTCAACAGAAACTATGAGCAGCCCACCAAAGACGGCCTTACGAGCGATAACATCGGGAACAAGATGTTGCAGGCGATGGGCTGGCAGGAAGGCAAAGGTCTGGGGCGCCACCAACAGGGCATCACCGCTCCCATCTCGGTGAGGACGCCAACAACTCTATTTCCATTTTTCTTTGAAAAGAACTCGTCTCCCTAGCAGCTCCTAACAGATGGAATATGCATGTTAATGTATTTTTTTCACTCACAAAGCAATTAGCACTGTTACCTGCGTCCAATCTGTCTCCTCTAATAACCGTCTTTTCCCCACAGGCTTCATTAAGGACCAAGGGCACAGGCTTGGGTATTAAAAGCTCATATGAACTCTCAGCATCTGACACCTACAAGGATGCTGTTCGTAAGGCCATGTTCGCACGCTTCACAGAGATAGAGTGAGCTGGAGAGAGAAAAGAAATCATGCTGAATCATGCGTGAAATATTAATTTTGTGGCCAAATGATGCTGTGAAAAGACAAACAAGTTGCACAGACTCCAACTGTAAATTCCATTTTCTCCGTGTATATAAAACGTAGTTTTGTTTTTCTATAGCTAGATATTTTGTCATCCGAAATATGTTTTCAGTTGAACAAACATGTACATGTTGTATAGTGTCTGTACATAGAATGATGTGGACCTGCTGAGGTTTTGTTTCTGTGAAAATGTAAAGACTCAACGTGACCAATAAAAAATTTGTGCTGAACAGTACCTGTCTGCAAAATGTTTTCTCCCTTTGCAAAAAACATCTTGTTATGAGAAGAACAACATAATAGGAAATGGACAACACTGTACTGAGTTGCATGTTGATGTCATGGCTCGACTCTGCGTTGAGTATGTTTTATTTCATGATTTGTGTATATATATGCCCTGGAGTGGAGACTTAATTTAAAGGAACAGTGTTTAACATTTCGGGATCTATTAGCAGAAATGAATATAATATTCATAACTATGATTTCATTAGTGTATAATCACAAGAAACTAAGAATCTGTGTTTTCGTTAGCTTAGCATGAGCCTTTCATATCTACAGTACATAGGGAGCGGGTCCTCTTCATTGAGTCCGCCATGTTGCTCCGCCATGTTTCTACGGTAGCCCAGAACGGACAAACCAAACGCTGGCTCTAGAGAGAGCCTTTCGCGTTTTTACATAGTTCTCGGACACGCTTGTGAAACTGCGTTAACATGAGCCACAGAGTGCAAAACCGTGGAAGTAGTGTTATTATGATAAGAATGGCATCTGAGCGAGGCGAACGGCGTTACCACGGTTTTGCACTCGGCAGCTCACATTACTGCAGTCTTGGAAAGGGAGGAGTGAGCAGAGGGGTACTCAGTTGGTTGCAATCTGCCACCAAATCACTGGATGCCGCCAAATCCTACATACTGTACCTTTAAGAGGTCAGGTTTTTAAATAATGTTAAAGTGTCCCTCAGACATTACAGCTTCAGCCTCAGCTGTGGTTTTGTTGTTCCTTAAATCCATGTAGCCTATAGTTGTGGTTTTAATAAAATAGTGCACTGTATCTGGGGCTTTACTGAGCTGTTAAAGTATATAAAATGTAAAAGCAGTGACTTGGTCCACAACACATCCACAATCCTTAGACTCTAGACTCAGTATGAACATATAGCACAGGCTCATTATGCAAAAGCTGGAACACACTGATTCTCTGCTCATGCTGGCTCTCCATCTCTCAGACACCACTAGATATGTCGTCTATTATTTCTGCTGCCAGACCCTCTATTGGCTGCGTTCATATCCTCTTTCCTGGGGCTTCGTGGCTGACATGTTTCACCAGCAGCTCTCGCTTCAGTGGGAATGCCAGTGATTTTGCTCCACAAAATCTTTGATGTTTGTTCAGGGTCGTTCTCTCTCTCTGCTGTTTCCTGGAAGAGCTGAGCTTGATTATAGACTGGTGTGTGAGAAGCCATAAATATACAGCAAAGTACTGTTTATCTCCTGCCACCTTAATGGCTTTGTGTTCCTGATTCTGTAATGACAAAACGTCCAGAGTGGGGTTGTTTAGTCCTTAATTCCCCGGGAAAAATTGCACCTGTTTTACTGATGGATAGATCTCATGTAGATTAATTTAAAGGTCCCATAATATGCTCATTTTCCGGTTTATACTTGTATTTTGTGTTTCTAGTAGAACATGTTTACATGATGTAATGCTAAAAAAAACCCTTTATTTTCTTCATACGGTCTGCTTGAATATGCTTGTTCTCACCCTCTGTCTGAAACGCTCTGTTTTAGCACATTTTAGCAGAATTGCATTGCAAGGCAACAGCTTGGCTCCATGTTTACTCCCTGTCAGCTGATTTCATTCACATACACTGCAACCGGAAATAAACTGGGACAAATGTAGAATGTTTACGTTTAAAACTTCTATATGTTGTATATTTGTGACATCACAAAATTACAGAAATCCTGACAGCTTGTTTCAAAGGCACAGTTTCTGAATACGGGCTGTGTGTTTTTCACCATGGATTGAGTGTTTTGATACTTTCACACGGTATTTATACAGCACTTAAACCTACTTAACAATAAAAAAGACATGAAAATCTCACTTTTTACAATATGGGACCTTTTAAAGTCATTTGTGGCGCCTTTCTGAGTCACTTTCACAAGTTAGACCAACAACACACCAAATGTCAGTCAAATCCTGCTGTCAGGTTTCAGTGAAGGATTTGGGATACGTTATTATAGAGTTTATATATAATCTGCTTTTTTACATGTTTGTATGTAGATCTCCCTGTTGTACTTGTTAGTGTTTTCAAATGCATACATTAAACTTATATCATTCACTAAGGTCCTACTCTCTGTAATTCTCCGTCACATGAACTAAGTTCGGCTACAACAGTGTCTTCTTTTAAAAGAAGACTAAAAACATCTTTTTACCACGGTTTAACGGGTAAAACGTTTGTATTAGAAAGTATATATTGTTATTATTCCCTTTTTAATAATAATAATACCTTATTATGTCATTCTCCTTTTATTGTAATACCTTCTTATCTGATGTATTTGTTTCATGCCCGAGTCTACACCTCTAGTTTGAAACATACAATATAAATATAACTTGATTAATCGGTTAATAAATTCACTCTCACTCCCATCACAAGGGGGCAGTGTCAGTTTCAGAAGGAATTTCTTCAACCTGTCACTATTAAAATGACAAAAACCTTACAAAGAATCCATTAAAATTATCCTTTCATTATGAAAATTTTGCTTGAAAATAAATGCATTTGCTTCCAAAACTAACTTTTTTCATAGTACATGAATGGTGTTAAATGTATATTTATGCTGAGTGCCTTTTATGTATAACTGCTTGTCAGATCAAATCTTCTCTCCATCTTGCTGTGATTGTAGTTTTACTGGTCACATCAGCAGCCTGTCTCACTACTCGGGGGGGGGGGATTAACATCACTGGTGTGTTGGGTCACAACAGTCACATTGGTGCAGCTTGAGGTTAACTTGAATCATCTTCATTTGTTTTTCCCTAAGAAATCATCCCCCTTTTGCTTCAATCAGGATCTCATGCGTCATACCAGGTGGCATGGCGAGTCAGAGCTCAGCCAGCTCTCCTCTTGAGTGACAGCCAACCAGTGCAGCTTCACTAACCCTGTAGTAGCAGAATGACAGCTTTGATCTGCCCGTTGATTAACGCCGCAGCACAAAATGAACTGTGCTCGCTGTCTCACAGGGACACTTGTGAATGCCTACTCAGTTTGCAGCGTGGCACCGGCTCAGCTTACCAGAATCTGTGTCAGTTGACTAAGCCGTTTTGCATAACACAGTCAGCGGCCACACTGAATAAAACTGAGAGGAGGAGGTTGGCATATATGTACACTATGTCCCCAATGTATAGAGAATGTTATATGAAAAGGATTTCAGCAAATGCAGTCTGTTTTTAGTCCTGAAACAGCCTCGTTCTTCAGTTTTGTCAAGTATTACTGAGCCACACTGGAGCAGCTCAGATACTGCAACTTAAGGGGAGACAGCCAGGTGAACAGGGTAAAAAAAAACAAAAAAAAAACTACTAAATACTGAAATTAAACTTCCCGAGTTGATTATTTACATTAAGACAATTATTTTCTTTGTATTACACATTTTCTGAAATTTTATGTTTAAATATACAAATGAGGCATTATCTTATTAAATATGCACTAATTTGCATCATTTCCAGAACAGAAATCTGAACATTGGATAAAACCTGGTTCATAATTCTTGTTTCATTTTGTTGACATGTTAGAGTCAAAGGTTTTTACAGAGGGAATTTGGGATATCTCTTTATATCACTCCATAAATCAGAAAATACTGTCAACAGCCATAAAAAAATCTATTTTTGCCATGTTTTTAAGGAATAAAATGTTTATATAAATCAGGCTATGAATGATATATGAACAAACCCCTCTGTAAAAACCTTCAGACTATAGATAGGAATGAAACTGGGAAGTTTGGTGTCTGGGCGTAAGTGCTCCTGAAATGGAGATTTCTGCTTCAGAGTGAGAAAAAACAAAAGATATCACCATGAAACTTCTCCAGTTTATTACTCACATTAGGACAATTACGTTTTCTGAAACGTTTAAATGTTCAAATATGCAAATGAAGCGTTATCTATTGGTAACTTTTGGTGAATTTAGGAGAAATGTAAAGATGCAAATAGAAAACTTGTAGTAAAATAAAGACCTAAATGTGTATTTTGGATTTTTTTCTTTCCACTAGTCTGAAATGTGGAAGTAAAATAGCCCAAAATCTCAAAATTGACCAGTGCAAGAAAAACAATATTTTGCCTAATCAAGTAGCATTATGTCTTGCTTTTAACATTTCACCTCTATAACAGACTGCAGAGACACAAATCCAATTTCTCTCAATGAAACTCAATCTTGCTGTCAACATTTACATAGAAAACATGAAGAAAGATCTGAAACGGCTGAAGGTGCACATAAAGTTTTGTTACAGTTTTCTGTGCAGCTAGAGCTGGAAACGTTTCTAGAGCGGCACCTGATGTAGGGAAGCATGCCATGTGGAAATACATATGATACATTTTGTTACAACGTGACGAGCAGCGACATGGAAAATGCAATCTAAAAAACAAGAACTACATCATAAGGCGAGCTGAAAGGAAACTGTTGCATGTGACTATACAAGTATGACAAGGAAGAAATTGGACATTTGAGCATGAGGATCTTTTTTTGTAAACAATTTTTGTATTGAGGTTTTCTAATTATAACATATAACATTAATAAAATGGTCAGTCTCGGCAGCAATTATTGTGTATTATCAAATGATTATGCAAGTAAATAAAAAACAAACCTAGTAATTAAAACATGTTTTTAACAGTAATTACAATGTACAGAAATCTGAAAGGTCACATGGGCTACTACACTTTATAATCTTATTCCAGTTGTCCCGCCTCCACCCCGGTCTTTGGCTTTATTGTTCATTACCAACTTTTTGTTTAAAAAACTCCATTAAGCTCCCACAGATATTTTCAAAAACTGCCAGCTTTCCTTTAGTAAGGTGTGTTAGTTTTTCCATGGCAACAAATGCTGCTAAATCCTTAATATATTGATTCATACTTGTTTTTTTTCACATTCTTCCATTAGCTATTGTTGTCTTAGCTTGTAAGAGACACAAGTGTGTTAGTGCATGCTCACTCTTCTTAGGGATAAAATCACTTGGATGCAGGATGCACAACTTTGGCCAACAAGGGATTTTCAGTTTTTCTATCTGGCCATCCAACCAGGTCAACAACCTCCTTCCAAAAACCTTTCACCACATTACGTTCCCATAAGCAGTGAATGGGTGTTCCTGTAGTGCTGTTACATTTGAAGCATGCGTCGTGTGGCGTATTGGGAACATGAGGAGTCTCTGTCCATTATTGATATCTTATAACACGACGGTGTTGAATACTCGATTCTGATTGGTCAGTCACGGCGTTCTACGGCCTGTTATTTCTTTATAACAGACCGTTGCTATGGGCGCAGTTCTGATCTCGTACTCTGGCGGACCTTTTTCGTGTCAAATTATTGATTTTTTAAATAAGTAGCCGTGTAATAAGTGGGACAATGTACAGCTAGCGGGTCATTGTTGTGAAAGAAACCCCTTCAGGGGCGATGATCATATTTGCTCGATGTTATCGACTGCAGCTTTAACTCAAAGGCAACACAGACAAGAGGTCCTAAAAGTGAAATCATAACTGCTACTGACCTCACATATCAACAGATCAATCTCCAACACAACTGACCCTTAATGAAGACCATCTTATAGGGTTGAAAGCTCTGGAAAAAAGCTAGTAGCTCGTTGGGTTTGTTTTGTCAAATCACAGAAAATTATTTCTATATTTTAAAAAACACTAATTTCAAAAAATACATTTGTAAATGTTGAGGGATAAATCATGTAAGGCTTTGCATCGGGATCTTGCATCGCCCTATCTGGGTTTCTTTCACAGCAATGACCCGCTAGCTGTACATTATCCCTTACATAATAACATCCCAACATCTGATAAAGTCCTTAACATAAACTACATCTACATCTACATCAACATCTACATCGTCTACATCTGACATGTTTGTGTTCCTTTCCTCGGGGATCTAAAAGGAAATACTGTACACCTAAGACTACACTGCAAACAAATGCATGACGCACGGAAGAGCCCACACTGGTAAGACACGTGTCTCATGCAGGCAAGACGCTTAAAACCTCTGGACAGCTGTCCAAACAGGAGAATTCAATAACTGGGGAGACTCATTCATTAAGAAAGAATTTAGATGTCTTATTAAATCTTAGCATTCATAAAACGAGGTATTTCTACTTGATTACTTACTTATTATTCCAAAAAAATGTTTGGCATGTTTTCTCATGGGGCCCTTAAAACAACTTTCGGATACCATCTGTTTGGAGATTATAAGTTTGAGTCTGAATGTTATTAACCAACATAGAGTATATGTAATCTACTGTCATAATATGGTTGTTTTTTTATATTGATATATTAAGATTAAGAATGCACTAGTATCTGGTGGTTTTATGCACAGGAAATCTTAATGCTATCAGCTCTCACAAGTCAAACTTGGACATTTTTTACTAATTATTTATTTTGTTAAAGGGGAAAACCACCTAAATTGCAAATACCAACATGTTATTTCCATGGCCGAGGAAAGTTCAATCAAAATTAGTGACCATGAGCTCCTCTCTCTCAAAGCCAGAAACCAGAGAAATAAGTCTCAAACTTGTGATGTCATAGGGTATAAAGTCTGGAGCTGCTCCATAGACAATGAATTGGAGACTGATTTTGTGAACCCACTGAATGTTTGTTTTCTTTTTTATACCCAAATGAGCTTTATTTTATTGTAGTGTTGTCAGTTGTGAAACAGAAAATGAACTAGAAAATCTCTCCCCATTCATTGTCTATGGAGCAGCTCCACACTTTATACCCTGTTTGAGTTTTAGCACTCTAGTTTTTGGATTTGGGAGAGAGTTGTTCATGTTTACTAATATTTTTTGGACTGTCTTAGACCATAGGAAGAACATGTATGACATTAATAGTTCCCCTTTAATACAAGTGTTGTTTTGATGATCAAACGTATATTGCATGGATGTACAGGATTCATGCTCTGGTTATTATGAATGTCTGCACCAAATCTAATGGCAATCCATCCGTAAGTTGTTGAGATATTTCAGTCTGAAAAATTAAATTTCGTATTGTGATAGCGATCTGTAACAAAAATTTGCTCCAATTGATGATAATTTGATTTTGCTATTGATTGGAGCAAGGTCCACATTAAATTAAAATGTATTTATTATTTATTCAGTATTTTGTTGTTAATGAACTTCGCGGTAAACACAACATTTTATTGTCACCAGAACATTTTGAAACAATTCTGAAAGTTTCAGTCCATTTTTAAGGGACATATAATTTACATTGCAAGTCAATTTAATCAAACACTTATCCTAGAATGTGTTTGTCTTCATCTTTACTTTGTTTCACCCCGACCCTCTTCCCTCTTTGGGCCTCGATAGTTCAGCTCCCTCCTGGAACGGCGAGGCTGCTCCTTCAGGGAATTCCTCCCGCAGAGAGGAATAATGCTCAGGACTTCTCCACTCTATGTGTGTGTGTGTGTGTGTGTGTGTGTGTGTGTGTGTGTGTGTGTGTGTGTGTGTGTGTGCGTGCGTGCGTGCGTGCGTGCGTGCGTGTGTGTGTGTGGCTCTTTGATGGTAGAAGAGGAGGGTGGGCAGGTGGCCCAGCTTTGTGTTTATGTGTGTAGGAGAGGGGACACTTTGTGAACCTCTTCTGTAAAAACTTTCTCAGATGATTGAAGTCCAGAGAGAATAACAAACATCATCCCCCTCGTATGACAGATGTCTCCTCTTGATAAATGCTTCAGAAACTCCCTGGTTACTTTAGCGTACAGCGTCATTATGTAACATTACAGTCGCTGACAATATGCCGTTTTGTTTTCGACTGATGTGTTGGTGTTGAAGTTCAAATTAAACCTTGAGTTGGGATTGTAAAAGTGCAATTTCCAAAGTCAAGAAAAAACTTTCATGCTTTCATTACAGTGACTTAAAGGTACAGTATATCAACAGATCCATCTCCAACACAACTGACCCTTGATGAAGACTATGTTAAATGGTTGAAAGCTCTGTAAAAAACTATTAGCTAGTTGGGTTTGTTTTGTCGAATCACAGAAAATTATTTATTTTTTAAAAAGAAATCACTAATTACAAAAAAATACATGTCTATTTGTAAATGTACAAATGATCAAAGCGATTATTGTGGCTAAAATAATTTGCGATAACGATATTATTGCGATATCTATAAAAGAATTGAAAATAATAATAATGCTATCAGTCAAATTCATGTTTAAGTTTGTTTATTGCACATTTCGTTTCTTATTTGGCAAATTAATTACACTCAAAATATGATTATAGGGAGGTGGAGTCATTCTATCTATCTATCTATCTATCTATCTATCTATCTATCTATCCTGCCTCCATTACATACTGTATATACTGTATAAATTGTTCAAAATTACATCAGTGCACTGAAACAGTAAACTTCACTTTAGGAATTATAAGGTTATAAAACATTACTCTACACCCAAATAACCCAGCCCACATTAGAGTGAAACCAATGCTGATAACGTAGAATACAAATTAAAGGATTAAATGACTGTTGACATATTTGATATGGATCATATTCTCCTCCTCCGTCTTATTATTCATGTAAACAAACCTGATCAACTGAGCAGTAATATTCTCTAACACCTTCAAACTGACTCAGGCCCGTAGCTCCCAAAGCGCCGCGTCATGTGTCATCATTGTTAGCTGATGTTCACACTGCGTGACCGTGAGTCATCGCCACACTCCATTCACAAGGCATTAACGGACCTTCACCAAACTGCCTATAGTCCCACATAAAGAAACCAGCTCTCAGGTTAATTGCATAACCACATCATTTCCACGCCGTGGCTGTTTCTTGCTCGGCTATGTTACTTTGGATAATCACACGGTGACTGGCAGATCTTCCTCAAACGATGAATGCACAAGAATATTGACCTTAATTGAGTTGGATTGCAGCATCTTCCAGCAGGACTCAGCAAAATAAACAGAATGGGTTTAGTGGTCTGTGATGAGATCCTGTTTCTCCTAATTATGTGTGGCGGGAGCTGTGGGGCTGTGGAGGATGGACAGGAAGCCACAAATCAAGCTCAAGACTTGTGAGGGAAGCTCCTTGGAAAAGACCCTCGTTCAAAAAAACAGGTTTTAAATCTCATTGAAGGAAATCGAGTGAAGATTAGAGAAACGTTTTTTGTAGGGTGCAGGATAATAATAGGAAAAGGAGAGGAAATTCATAGAGTTTAAAAGTAATTGGCAAATTTGATTTTATTTCTCTTGACGTGCCTTTGAAAAGTGAAAATCCACTTATATATTCTCGGTCACCAAAGTTATAAGCTCTTATTGTTCTGCAGGTTTGCCTGACCTCCCACAAGTCAAAGGCTCCCATTGTTTTCACAAATCCATTCAAAGCTGTTCACAATGCCGTACTGCTTTGTTGATATTCAATAGTGTGTGTGTGCATTGCAGTTTCTACAAACATGACTTAGTGCTTTTTCTATGAAGGCACACCACCACAATCTTTTGGACTCTTTTGGTGAAAGCAAGACAAAATGAAACTGCTTTTTGATCAACAAATGATGAGTTTTTGTGACAAAAAGACTGTCGTGTCAAAAAAACAATAATAAAATGATTTAAATATAGGAGTAAAATACATGTGTAATGTGAAAGTGGCGTTGCATTTATCATGTATGGAGCAAGGTGCCTAAATGATCATTTCTTACTTAAAGGGCCAGCGTAACATTTTGGGGGATCTATTAGCAGAAATGGAATATAATATTCATATCTATGTTTTTATTAGTGTATAATCACGTGAAACTAAGAATCGCTGTGTTTTCGTTAGCTTAGATTGAGCCCCATATCTACATAGGGGGCAGGTCCTCTTCACAGAGTCCGCCATGTTGCTCCGCCATGTTTCTACAATAGCCCAGAACAGACAAACCAAACACTGGCTCTAGAGAGGGCCGTTAGCGTTTTTACGTTACCTGAAGGCCACCGTAGTTGTCCACCACCCTTGTGAAACTGCGGTAATGTGAGTAGCAGAGTGTAAAACCGTGGTACTGCAAGCTGCCGTCTGACTTCCGTTGCTCCTAAAGTAGTGTTACTATGCTAAGGATGGCCTCTAGCGAGTCAGACACAGCATGAGTTGTAATAGCTTTGATTTCATCTATAGCACCGTAATCAGATCAAATCTGTCCAATACTTTGGTTTAAGACTGAATGCTAAAATATTCCCATCAGCGTCAGGTGTATTTTGTATTCAGAGCTATTTGGCAAATGTTAGCATGCTAACACACTAAACCAAGGTGTTCAACATGGTAAACATCCATCATCAACATGCTAGCATTGTCATTGTTATTTATTGTCATTTATAATTTAGCTCAAAGCTCTGTGCTATACAGCCTGACAACCGCTGGCACGGCTGTAGTCTCGTTGATGTTGTGTGTTTTTGTGTGTGGATAACATCAGAACAACCATGCATTTCTATCTGGAATAAGCATCGTGTGCAATGTGTCACCCATTTCAGTGTAGTCACTTGCATTAGAAAACCCTGACTTGTGAGCTAAAATGCATCAATTGCTGCCATACTTCATAAGTCATCTCTGCTCAGTGGTCATCTAACTTTGTGTTGCAGGCCTTTGCTACACCCTGTTTCTATGGTTACACCTTGCTGTGCAATGCTCTTGGCGGTCAGAAAGTCCTCTGGAGTACAGCTGACAGATAGGTGAGGCAGGGTGAGACTAGTACACACACCACTAAAAGAAGAAAGGACAGCTGAATGTGCCTCCAGAACCAGTTGCCAGATGTCCTTTGCGTTCACCCTCTCCTCCTCATTAGCTCACAGAGCTTAAATTAGCTTGCCAACGTGTTATTTGTGAATAGAAATAGGGACGGCTGGAGGACAGCGCTCTTGAAATGAAACCACAGATTAAAGCACATGCGCTTGGGGGATTCATTCTTTGAACCATAACGTATGTACATCTGTTGAGCTCCTCCGCTGACCTCTGGGGTGCACCAGCCACTTTCTCAGCATCTCTGGCCTTTCCTCTATGGGTAGCGGTTCCCCACTGGGTCAACCTCAGAGCAGATGCTGAGTGTATATGTCCCAGAGGTTAAATGTCCTCTGCTTTCCACAAGGTCAGGTTCACTGCCACGGCTTCAAAGGGAAATTGTGGTTGCTGGTTCAGTCTGGGGTGAGATGACAGTGTGGTATTTGTGGGAGAAAGTGTCTCAGCTTTGTGGGAGAAGATAATGCATGTTTGCAAATACAGGTAGGCTGTGTATGTGCTTGGTTTTATGCAGGTTGGCAGTGGTGGAATGTAACAGAGTACTTTTACTCAATTACTGTTTTTAAAGCAGCAGTGGGTAGAAATGGAGCAAATATGATTAAAAAAAGTTATTTTTTATAAAACCGGCACTATATCCTGACAGTAGTTCATGAGACAGGTAATCTGAAAAAAATCTCTGTGTCCTCCGGTGCTCCTATTGCAAGATTTCACAGACCGGAGGAAACAACCAATCAGAGCCGAGCTGGAGCCTGCCATCTCTGAGCAGCTGTCAATCACTCGCAAACTCCGATCAAACGGTCAAACTAGGCAGCGCTGATAAAATATTAACCAATATTCTGTTACTGTAATGCCTATTTCTTTCCTCAAATGTTTCAGAAACATCTTGTAGTGTACTATTTAGCTGTAAAATGAGGAAGTGTGCTCTGGCTGGCGGGCGGTGCTTGGTATTTCCTCAACAGATCTCAACATGGCTGCTGGATCACAAACTTTCATCTCAATCTGTTTATATCATGTTTATTTTTGTTTATAGCTTATTTTGTATATTTTATATTGGTAGAAATTCTTTTTTTTTAATTCTTATTTTATTCTAACGTTTTTATCTATTCTTTTGTTATTATAGTGTTTGACTTGCACCAACCAAACCAAAGCAAATTCCCAGTGTATACCTCTTACACCTGGCAATAAACACGATTCTGATTCTGATTCTGATATATGAATACAGATGAATGTTCACACTGTAGGATGAGGGGAACCTGCATGCTCTAATCTGACTGCAGGTGTCTTCCTCGCGTGAACATGAGCTCGAGGAGGAGAGAGAGAGAGAGAGAGAGAGAGAGAGAGAGAGAGAGAGAGAGAGAGAGACAGAGAGAGAAAACACGCTCCCAGGAGCGACGATGTGACATCAAAACGCGATGACCTAGAAATGGAGCGTGCGTATAGAAGAAGGCTTCGTGCGTAAGCAACAGTGAGCTTTTGTGGCACATAGCTCAGGCTGTTGATGTGTACGTTGCTGATTGCGTGTTAAAGGAAAAAAGACATTGCAATCGATTTTTTGGAGCCAATTAAAGAGGAAAACACTCGAGTAGATTAAATAAATGCACGTGTGCAGGTCTCCTCGCGACCACTCACTATCACTGTCTCCTATTGTCTCATAATGCGCGCTCAAGCACAACGATAAAATCCCCATCATCTCATCATCATGCTCATGTAGCTGTGTTTTATAAGAATCTTAGAGAGGAACTGATTTGCGTATACAGTTTATTTTATTTCCTTTTGCATTCCACATCAGTTTTTTTTACAACAGCGAGACAAAATCATAATTGTCCTTTTATTTTTAATTTTTTTCGAATCCCACATAATTTATTTTTCCTCCCTCTGTATTCATGTTTGTAACATAGAAAGGTGGAACTATCCATTTGGCATTATGTGATAATACAGCTACAAATGACAGGTTACAGGTTATAAAAGCAGCGACGCCCTTTAACCATCAATATATAGCTCGGGGTCGTCATTTCCAAACGATTAATTAAAAAGGCGCGTGCCAAATAGGGGGCTCTCGTGTCCATGCGCGCTCTAGCTGGCTTCATCACAACATGCACACAGCAGCTTGTGCACAACACCGTTGTGATTGGGGGTCGTTGTGCGTGCAGGAGGCGGAACCAGAGCTCAATCTTCACATCCCACTTTTGGAGCAAATTACTGTGGACGTTTAGTCGGAGACACATGACACATGAGCTCAGCTCTTTGGGACGTCGGACGGACGTAGTGGGACAGAGAGACAGAGAGACAGGTCGACACGACGTGGGGGTCGGAGGCTGAGATCTGTCTGTGTGGAGATATTTGGAGTTTGGAGGAGGACGCTGGTATTTCCTCTGGTAAGGCTTTCTGCTGTGAGCTTTATAACGTCGACGCATTTAAACTTAAAGAGCGTGTTTTTCACAGATATGGGGACCTAAATATGAGCATGCATTGGAATGAAAACGCTCCTTGTGCTCGACATTTACTAAACGGGAGTAAAATGCAGAGTAGAAGTGTTTCATTCATGCATTCTCCTCGGTGGCCAGATATAACCAGCTGTATAGTAGAGAGAGAGAGAGAGAGAGAGAGGTGACATTACAAATCGTGCAGCACTTGATGTGTATAGCTGCATAACAACATAACCTACTATTGAGATTCCCACTTGGACACAGACAGATCTCCTTTGTTAGAGCTTTTCTTTTCCTCGGGGCTTATCTTGGAATCTGCAGGGATGATTTGGTGCACAACTGGATACATGTTTACTCTGTTTATAGAGTGAAACCTCAGATTAAAAACAGTCATCCCAGTGATGCCCTCTCCTCTCACCACCATGATGATCAAGTAGAGTAGCTTAGTGGGATCAAACTTGGGCATTGGAGGGAAGCTCCTCCATGACCCTGCTTCTTATCATTTTCATTTTCATTTCTATCTTTAATGCATCTGTGCCAGGACTATAGGAATGACATTGTTTCAGTAATGTAAACGTATGAGGCATTCAGTCTATACAGCTTCATTTTCTGGATTGCCTGTCATATTTTGAAGCATCCACAGCTGGCTCACACCAGTCACAGCTCAGCTACAGGTGCCATCTGGTCCTCATGTGTGGCGATGTCGCCTGGTCTGACTGACATATGCAGGCTTTTGGTGGGATGCCAAGTCTAGCTAGGAAGGGGCCAAACAGCCCTCAAATATTATTCATCATATAAAAACAGGGGCTGTCAATCGATTCAAATATTTAATTATTTATTTGCGATTAATCGCACCTTAATTGCACATTTTTTTTATCTGTTCAAAATATACCTTAAAGGGAGATTTCTCAAGTATTTAATACTCTTATCAACATGGGAGTGGGCAAATATGCTTGCTTTATAGAAATGTATGTATATATGTTTTATTACAAATCAATTAACAACACAAAACAATGACAAATATTGTCCAGAAACCCTCACAGGTACTGCATTTAGCATAAAAAATATGCTTAAATCATAACATGGCAAACTCAAACCCAACAGGCAGCTGTCAGTGTGTCAGTGTGCTGACTTGACTATGACTTGCCCCAAACTGCATGTGATTATCATAAAGTGGGCATGTCTGTAAAGGGGAGACTCGTGGGTACCCATAGAACCCATTTTCATTCACATATCTTGAGGTCAGAGGTCAAGGGACCGCTTTGAAAATGGCCATGACAGTTTTTCCTCGCCAAAATTTAGAACAAATTTGGAGCGTTGTTTAACCTCCTTCATGACAAGCCAGTATGACATGGTTGGCACCAGTTGATTCCTTAGGCTTTCTATTTTTGTATGATGCTTGTAAATCTGTATCTGATGTTACTGGCAGGGGAAAATGCGGCTTTTAAGCACATGTGCATTACTTTTGTTTGATTGGTCTGATTTAAGGCAATAGTAGTAAGAACTGAATGTGCATAGTAAACCAGACTTTTACTTTTTACAGATACTATTACTTTTAGCAAATGTATTTATTCATCCAGCTAGACTAGATGCAAAGCATCCCGTAGACTGGATAGATCTCTCACCTGCAGCAGACAAAGTCCCCAGTCATTCACTCCTCCACAATGAGTCACCTCAAGGGCTTGTGTGCAGCAGGTGAGACTGTGACTGCTAGATTTGACGGTCCGGAGCTGGCGAGAGCTGCCGTCTGGCCAGCTTGGCCTCTGCTTCCTCTCTCTCTCTCTCT
>CAKALG010026874.1:0-12426 GCA_916700815.1 Helicolenus hilgendorfi | reverse complement strand
TCAGGCGCAGCAGCCCCTTCATTTCATTGGACGACAGGTCGCCGGGCGTGTCGGGAGCCAATCAGCTACTTGGAGTGGTTAAGGAGTATATTGGCTCGTTAGGCTTTGAAGTCTGGTCTACTAGTTCACTGCAGTTAGTTCAATGCATATGTTTGGGATGAAGGTTGTCTTGCTGGCTGTATAAGATATTATGTGCGTCAATTAAGATGTAAGTATGCTTTATTTTGTGCCTTCATGTAAATGTGTGATTAATACGTGTTTACTGTGTAATTTGATAGAAGATGTGTGAGTCTTACAATTCCACACTTTACTATAGATGAAAAGCGGTTGCTAATTCCATTAATATGTTGTGTTATGTTGTAGTTAATTATACTCTTATTTCTGTTCATTTCTGTTCTTCTAGAAACCACACCACTGCATACTACTGTACACTCATTCAAGTGTAAACCTGCACAGTCTTCTAGTAAAGAACAAGAAACCTTAAAAGCATCGTCTCCTGTATTCTTACCGATACACCACAGTGATTATAACTCCACAACCAGAGACATTTATTAAGAGGTGCAAACCTATCGAACATACACAGCTCCGGAAAAAATTAAGAGACCACTTCAAAATGATCAGTTTCTCTGGTTTTGCTATTTATTGGTATGTATTTGAGTAAAATGATTTTTTTGTTTTATTCTATAAACTACTGAAAACATTTCTCCCAAATTTCAAATAAAGATATTGTCATTTAGAGCATTTATTTGCAGAAAACTGGTCAAAATAACAAAAAAGATGCAGTGTTTTCAGATCTCGAATAATGCAAAGATAACAAGTTCATATTAATTTTTAAACAACACAATAGTAATGTTTTAACTTAGGAAGAGTTCAGAAATCCATATTTGTTGGAATAACCTTGATTTACAAACACAGCTTTCATGCGTCTTGGTATGCTCTCCACCAGTTTTTCACATTGCTGTTGGGTGACTTTATACCACTCCTGGCACAAAAATTCAAGCAGCTCGGCTTTGTTTGAGGGCTTGTGACCATCCATCTTCCTCTTAATCACATTCCAGAGGTTTTCAATGGGATTCAGGCCTGGAGATTGGGCTGGCCATGATAGGGTCCTGATCTGGGGGTCCTTCATCCACACCTTCACTGACCTGGCTGTGTGGCATGGAGCATTGTCCTGCTGGAAAAAACACTCCTCAGAGTTGGGGAATAATAATAATAGAATTTTTATTTATATAACATATTTCAAAACCTTTAGTTACAAAGTGCTTTACAATAAAAACAGAACACATTTAAAACAGGGATAACGAAATGTACTAAAAGACAATAATAACAGACCATAGAGCGACATAATCGATTATTCAACAACGCAACAATATAAATATATATAACGACTTCATCATTGTTCAGAGAGTTTAAACCTGACTGAGGTTCTCTGGTCTCCTTTCCTTTCAATCATCACTGTCATCAGTCTCAGGTTCAGAGGAGTCTTCAGTCTCGTCATCAGTCTCTGGTTGTAAATGTCTATCTGGTTCTGGTCCTCCACAGTCCTCTCCATCAGCTTTTGTTTCCATCTGTTCAGTTGAGCTGCTGGCTGGAGGCTCTGCCTCTCTGTTCACCTTTGTTTGATGACGCTGTGACGACTGATGACCAACACACTGATGGTTTCCTATTCGATGAAGAAAAGGGAATGTTTGGTCACAAACTTTGCAGTGAAATCTTCTCTCTCCTGTGTGGATTCTCATGTGTATCTGTAAACTTCCACTCTGTGTAAAAGAGTCCTTACAAACTGAGCAGCTGAAAGGTTTCTCTCCTGTATGCAATCTCACGTGTCTCTTCAGATTCCCCTTTATGCCAAATCTTTTATCACATTCAGAGCTGCTAAATGGTTTCTCACCAGCACTACATCTGGAATCACTGACAGGAACTTCATCATTATTCTGAGAGTTTAAACCTGACTGAGGTTCTCTGGTCTCCTCCCAATCATCACTGTCATCAGTCTCAGGTTCAGAAGAGTCTCCGGTCTTGTCAACAGCATATGGTTCTGGATGTCTATCTGGATCTGAGTTCCTGGCTGGTTCTGGTCCTCCACAGTCCTCTCCATGAGCTTCTTTTTCCATCTGTCCAGTTTGTCTTTGATGAAGCTGTGAGGACTGAGGTTTCTCTTCATCATCTTCTTCACTCTTCAAAGGGAGAGGAGTGAATGGGAGCTTGATGATATCTTCCTCCTGTTCCTCATTAATGTGTAGGGGCTCTGGGTCCTCCTGGTCCAGACTGGAGCTCCATACCTGCTGCTCAGGGGGAACCTCTTCTTTAACCACCAACAGCTGCTGGACAGTATCTGCTTCCGTTTCCGTCTGTTCAGTTTGTCTTTGATGAAGCTGTGAGGACTGATGACCAAAACATTTATGTTTTTTGAGCCGATGATGCCGAGTGAATATTTTGTTACAAACACTGCAGCAGAATCTTTTTTCTCCTGTGTGAACTCCCATGTGTCTCTTCAGACTTCCCTTGGTACCAAATCTTTTATCACACTCAGAGCAGCTAAATGGTTTCTCACCAGCACTACATCTCTCATCACTGACAGGAACTTCACCATTATTCAGAGAGTTTAAACCTGACTGAGGTTCTCTGCTCTCCTTCCAATCATCACCATCATCAATTTCATGTTTGTAACTTTGTGAGGCCTTGTCAATACTTGGTAGTTGTAAATGTCTATCTGGATCTGTGTTCCTGGCTGGTTCTGGTCCTCCACAGTCCTCTCCATCAGCTTCTGTTTCCATCTGTTCAGTTTGTCTTTGATGAAGCTGAGAGGACTGATGACCAACACATTTATGTTTTTTGACCTGATAATGCAGAGTGAATCTTCTGTTACAAACACTGCAGCTGAATCTTTTTTCTCCTTTGTGAACTGCTGCCATGTGGTATGTCAGTTGAACCTTCTGTACAAATCTTTTACCACATCCTGAGCAGCTGAAAGGTTTCTCTCCTGTGTGAATTCTCATGTGTGTCTTCAGATTTGAGTTTTGGCTAAATCGTTTCCCACACTCAGAGCAGCGAAATGATTGCTTGACACTATGAAATCCGCTATTTTTTATAGTGTTTAAAGCTGACCAACTATTCAAATCGTCATCATGGACATTCATCTCAGGTTCACAAGAGCCTCCGGTCTCGTCCTCAGTATCAGGTTCTGGATGTCTATCTGGATCTGAGTTCCTGGCTGGTTCTGGTCTTCCACAGTCCTCTCCATCAGCTTCTGTTTCCATCTGTTCAGTTTGTCTTTGATGAAGCTGTGAGGACTGAGGTTTCTCTTCATCATCTTCACTCTTCACAGGAACAGGAGTGAATGTGAACTTGATGATATCAGCCTCCTCCAGCCCTTGAAGCTGCTCTCCCTCCTGACTGATCCAGAGGTCCTCCTGTTCCTCTTTAATTTGTGGGGGCTCTGGGTCCTCCTGTTCCTCTTTAATGTGTAGGGGCTTTTGGTCCTCTTGGTCCAGACTGGAGCCCCACTTCTCAGGGGGAACCTCTTCTTTAACCACCAACAGCTGCTGGACGTCTGCAGGACAGAATGAAGTACAGACACATACATTGAGAAAAATTTCATGTAATTTCATGGTAACTAGGGGTGTAACAGGGACAGCTTGACACATGCACTGTGCTGCACTGAAAAGGAGGCCACTGAAAAAAAAGCAGCACTACCACAGCTGCCTGCCTCACGCACACTGAATGCACCGCACATCGGGAGTCCTACAAAGTCCCTTTAATTATCTGAAAATAAAATGTAACGTTAGGTCAAGCTGAACAAACAATGACGGCAGAGAACTCGGCTGCACAGAGTGACACCGTGTCCTAACAGGAAGCATTACGCTACGTCACGTAAACAAACCCCATACCTATCAGCTCCGATGACTTTTATTTTGTTTCTGTCAACTTTGAATGAAATGTCTTTTACGACGCTCCGCCACGAGAACAGCAGAACTCCCAGCTGAGACTACAGTTTGAACCTATAGGGTTTTTTTTCAAATTAATATTCAAACATAATTTTGGCCAATTTTTACAGACCTACTGCATACTAACTTCCACACCAAATGCTCCAGATGTAAAGACTGACAAACACACCTGGAGGTGGACATGAAGTCCACCAGACAGCTCTTGTCAGTCAGATTTGTTAGTTTCTTTAATATCAATGTCTCTGTTGTGTTAGTGTTGGCTGACGTTCACTCTTTGTCTGAGAATATGAAAGTAAACAGCAGGAAAACATTGATGAAAGAAATGCTGAATGAGTAATTGTGTTGAGTTACAGAAGCTAAAGGAACATAGGCTAGACAGGAACTTACTTCTATCTGGGGACAGGCATGTTCTAAGTTTTGAAACTACAGTTCCCATAATGCTTTGGGGATGTAAACGGGAAGTATAATGTTGCCATGGGTTGCGTACGAATGGTCTTTTTTGCTTAGGAAGGTTCCCTAACGGAGTGAAATGACGGAACCAACCTGCTCTGGTAGAACCAGAGAGAGAACAGAGAGAGAAGAAGAAGTAAAGAGAACCAACCTGCTCTGTGTAACTGAAGCTGAGGGTTGAAAACAGCGTCCAGTAGTTTCTGTTGTCGCTCGTTCTCCTCTTTTGATCGAGAAAGTTCCTCCTCGTACTCTGCTATCGTTCTTTCAAACATTCCAAATATCTCTTCAGCAGCCGCAGTTAGTCGCTGCTTCACCAACGCTCTCAGCATTTGGACTTTACACATTTTAAAACTTTCTCAACTCAACAAAGAGACTCTGCTAACTTGGGTGTTTCTGCTGGATGTCATCTTGATCAAGAGTACAGCTCACGGAGCAGGTTATAGTTGCTGAGCTTCAAAATAAAAGCCCAGAGGTGTTATTGAAATTACGGACTTCCTCAGAAAAAAACACACACAGGAGGTACGACGGAGTATCAAGGAAAACATTTAGGAAAAAAATTAATCTGAGATTTTGAGAATAAAGTCATGATATTATAAAGTAATAATTGTACGTGTTATTTTAGAGGGAACGTGTAGCATCTTGTGATGTTATACTTTAGTTTAGGCTTCACAAATAAACAAATACTTCATCTTTTGGCACATCAGCACCACATTATCATCAGTATCAGGACCTCGAAAAGATTACTGCCTCTTTAGTGGAGGAGGAAATGACTTTTTCTCTCCTAAGGTTATGACTTAATTTTTGTAATATTACGACTTTTTTCTCATAAAATTATGACTTTATTCTCTTAATATCAATACTTTTTTATCGTAAAGTTATGACTTTATTTTAATAATGTTAAGACTTTTTCATGACTTTATTCTCGTAATATTACGACTTTTTTATCGCAAAGTTACGACTTTATTCTCGTAATATTACGACTTTTTTTCTCGTAAAGTTATGACTTATTTTTGTAATATTACAACTTTTTTCTCGTAAAGTTATGACTTTATTCTCGTAATCTTACAACTTATTTTCTTGTAAAGTTATGACTTTATTCTCGTAATATTACAACTTATTTTTTGTAAAGTAATGACTTTATTTTCGTAATATTACAACTTATTTTCTTAATATTACGACTTATTTTCTCGTAAAGTTATGAATTTATTTTAGTAATGTTACAACTTTTTTCTCGTAAAGTTATGAATTTATTCTCGTAATATATCAACTTTTTTATGACTTTATTCTCGTAATATTACGACTTTTTATGACTTTTTTTTCTTATTACAACTTTTTCTCGTAAAGTTATGAATTTATTCTTGTAATATATCAACTTTCTTATGACTTTATTCTCGTAATATTACGACTTTTTATGACTTTATTTTCATAATATTACAACTTATTTTCTTATAAAGTTATGATTTTATTCTCGTAATCTCCGATTTTTTCTCTCTCCATGTGGCCAAGACTAATATTTTATTATATTTTCAGAGCTCTGAAAAAACAATGAACCACATTCAAAAGATGATGGTAGTTTGTTTCCCTTTCCTTTAAGTTTCAGACAGAAGATAGAAGTTTTGGTCTCGGAGTGTAAATCTAATATTTCATCTGTTTTTGTTGCTGCCCAATTAAAGTTAATATTCATGTTTTTTAGATTCTTCGGTAAGCCACATTTCAAAAAGAGTGAATCTGCTTCTTAACATGAAAATGATGCCAATTAATGTAGACCCATAAAAACTAGTCTTATAAAGTATATGTAGTGTATAATCAGCCTTTTCACTGTTATAATATATTTTATTTACTACTCTGTAGAAGGCAAAAGCCTCTGCAAAAAAAATTGTAAGAACATGTTCTCTGTGCCGTGTGAACTACAATGGACCTCTGTCTCTCCTGTTTTTTTTAAGTGAAAACACCGGCATATGCCTCTGATGGTTCAAGGTTGGGGAGTGAAGGAATAGAGAAGGCGATGTCAAAAGTGTTTAAAAAGATCATGTAGGATGCAAGCGAGAGGATTCTCCCACTCTGCAGACTGGGTGCCTCATCTCTCGAATATACAGACAGGGAACTCAAGAAATCTGTGTCTTCATTTGCTTATTGAAAAAATACTACATATACTAAACTATTATTGTGGAACTCTGAATAATTAAACTAGTGCAGTGGTCGTTCAGAATGGGCTGATTTCTTGTTCTGTGGTGTTGCAGCTTTCTGGAGAACCGCTCATACAAACAACTTCACACTCGACACTGATCACTAATCAGAGCTGCGCTGTTAAATTCCTTGTTTTTTTTAAGGGAGTTCTGCTGATAGAGACACCAGCTTGAAAAAGCACTCCCCTGGGTCTCCAACAATACACCCGCCAAGTATGAAGTCGATCAGATGAGCGGTTCTTGAGCTATGCGAAGGACACACAGAGATTTCTTGCTTTATAGTTCGATTAATAACTACTATAACCAAAAAATACCATATCAATAACTAGTACGTTAAAGGTTTTTGTAGTTCTTGTCATAGAAGAGGTTGCCAGTATTCACTATTATGCAACATTAAAGAGGCCAACACATTAATTCCACAAGCATTTATTTAAGACAATAATGGTTAAAACACAATATTAATCTACTAAATAACTAAACTAAACAAACCAAACAGTGTGTGTGTGTGTGTGTGTGTGTGTGTGTGTGTGTGTGTGTGTGTGTCAAAGAGAAAATGGTGTTCTAGGTTTAAAATGGCGAATGAGGCCGATTGGCCTACAAAACAATATGGCAGACAATGTAAAACTACAAAGATGGCCGTATCACAGATGGCCACTGGGACACATATGGTGCCTTCAAATGAAACTCGTGAGCTTGTGTTTACAACATGGGAAGTCATGTTCACAATATGTTTGGCGGCACAATATGTTAAGTGGTTAAGACGTGAGAACACAGAGGCTAACAATTTAGCAAGCTAGCAAGTGGATAATATAATGCAAGAAATACAAAGGCATAATGACAGAGGAGAAAGAATAGGATGTTCGGAATATCAACATTTTCATCAGACATGTTGTAAAATTACCCAGTAAAACAATATACGACTAAAATTACAATATATTAACTTATTATGCACACAACTCGTGAAATCGGAGCTTTCAGAAACTTTCCACTTACAAGGTCGTGAATACGACATGCGGGGGGGCGTTCATATGGACTCTTCTGGTGAACACCACCACATCTGACTATCCCTTGTTATGACAAGATGTAGTCCTTAGGAATCAAAGGTTACAAGTTCAAAGTTCAAAATCCAATATCTTTGGTATAGGATACCCACACAAAATTAAATTATTCAGAGAGTTTAAACCTGGCTGAGGTTCTCTGGTCTCCATCCAATCATCACCGTCTCAGGTTCAGAAGAGTCTTCAGTCTCGTCATCAGTATCTGGTTGTAAATGTCTATCTGGTTCTGAGTTCCTGGCAGGTTCAGGTCCTCCACAGTCAGCTTCTGTTTTCATCAAGAATCCGGGAGTTATCTATGATCAAGATATGTCCTTTAACTCCCACATAAAACAAACTTCAAAGACTGCCTTCTTTCATCCACGTAACGTTCTAGACTAGATTACTGCAGCTCCTTATTATCAGGCTGCTCCTATAACACTCTAAAGACTCTCCAGTTGATCCAGACTGCTGCAGCATGTGTACTGACGAAGAATAAAAGAGATCATATCTAAAATCATCCTCCTCACCTACAAAGCCCTAAATGGACCAGCACCGTCATATCTTAGCTCCAATATACCAGCTCCCAGTTTAGTCTGGGAGGCAGACACCGTCTCCATATCTAAGAATAGGCTTAAGACTTTCCTCTTTGATAACGCTTATAGTTAGGGCTGGCCCAAGGCTGGCTCAGGCTGCCTTGGACCAGCCCCTAGTTCTGCTGCTGTAGGCTTAGAGTGCCAGGCGACTTATATCTCCTTCTGTATATATTCATGTCCCATTCATGGAAGTTACTAACTTGATTTCTTCCCCAGAGTCTTTGTGCTTTCTCGTCTCGCAGGTATCCATGAATCAGGGTTGCATTGGCTGCCTGCTTGACACCCACTGCTACCATCATTATTATCAGCCTTTCTTTATTATTATTAGTAGTTATATTTCTATTATCATTTCTCTCTCTCTCTGTATCTCTCTCTCTCACCTGCTCTATATGAAAAGCATCTTGAGATAACCACTATTATGATTTGACGCTATATAAAAACAATCTGAATTGCATTGAATTGAATCTGTACAGCAGAGCTGCTGGCTGGAGGCTGTGCCACTCTGTTCTCCTCAGTTTGAGTTTGATGAAGTTGTGAGGGCTGATCATCAACACATTTATGTGCTTTGACCTGATGACGCCAGGCAAATGTTTTGCCACAAACACTGCAGCTGAACGGTTTTTCTCCTGTATGTGTTCTCATGTGTTTCCTCAGTGTTCCGCTTTCCCTGAAAGCCTTACCACACTCTGAGCAGCTGAACGGTTTCTCTCCTGTGTGATGTGTCATGTGGCTGGTCAGCTGTACCTTCTGTATAAATCTTTTACCGCAAAATGAGCAACTGAAAGGTTTCTCTCCTATATGTGTTAACGTGTGTCTCCTCAGATTTACACTTTCATTGAAAGCTTTTCCACAAACTGAGCAAGTGAAAGGTTTCTCTCCTGTGTGGGTTCTCATGTGAGCATGTAAACGTCCACTCTGTGCAAAAGATTTCTTACAAACTGAGCAGCTGAAAGGCTTCTCTCCTGTATGATATCTCATGTGTACCTTCAGATCTGACTTACGCCAACATCTTTTACCACACTCCGAGCACTTAAATGTTTTCACACCAGCAATACAATCCTTATCACTGTCAGGAGCTTCATCATTATTCAGAGAGTTTAAACCTGACTGAGGTTCTCTGGTCTCCTTCCAATCCTCACTGTCATCAGTCTCAGGCTCAGAAGAGTCTCCAGTCTTGTCTTGTAAATGTCTATCTGGATCTGAGTTCCTGGCTGGTTCTGGTCCTCCACAGTCCTCTCCTTTAGCTTCTGTTTCCATCTGTTCAGTGTGTCTTTGATGAAGCTGTGAGGACTGAGGTTTCTCTTCATCATCTTCACTCTTCACAGAGACAGGAGAGAATGTGAACTTGATGATATCATCCTCCTCCAGTCCTTGAAGCTGCTCTCCCTCCTGACTGGTACAGAGTTCCTCCTGTTCCTCTTTAATGTGTGGGGGCTCTGGGTCCTCCTGGTCCAGACTGGAGCGCCACTCCTGCTGCCCAGGGGGAACCTCTTCTTCAACCACCAACAGCTGCTGGACGTCTGCACGAAACACACACAGAAAAATGTTATTCCTTCATCGTAGCTCAAAACCTCCTTAAAAACTCCCCCCACCCCCTTGTGCCAAAGCATCTGTCAATGTTTAAAAACTTCAATGAAAGGATGAAAAAAAGTCTCTCTTTAGCCTGTCTGTCTGTCTTGCTAACCTAGCTGGGCATCTCTTGGTCTGTGTGTGTCTTGCTTGCTTGCCAGCCATTTCTAGGGCTGTGTTCTCTGACTTTATGCCTGGCAACGGTGTTTATAAACTGCAGAAAAAGATAACCGTATATATGCAAAGAAAGTTACGCTTCCCAGCATCAGCTTGGGGACCAGTCCAGACAATATATGGGCGCGGTGGATCAACCAATCAAGTTGTAGTTATATAACACATTTCGTACGACAGGCGTAGACTCTATGTGCTTAAAAATAATAACAAAAACGGGCAAAGATCATACATGACAAAAACATTTAAAACAAGGCAAAAGTGAGCATGGATCACATACCCCCGCTCACTGCTTGACCCTACTAAAGTAGAGCCGAAGGTTTTGGAAATAATGGAATTAATGGGCATTAATTAATTAACTAATTGGCACCCTGGACTTCGAACCCCCAAAAGGCACAACTAAACCACAATGTCAACCGTCATACCAAATTTGAAGTTCCTAAGTTAAATAGTTTCCTAGTTCAGATATCATGCAGAGCATGCTCATAAAAATAATCTACCCTAACATCTCTGCCTATTTTTATACAAAAGACACTCAAAAAAACTTAACATAACTTTACAAAAAGAGAATAGAGTATAAATAGCATACATATTTTATATTTGAAATGGAATTTTCTACAATTTCTTATTTATATTAATGTCAATTATCTTAAGATTCTATAGAAAATATTCTATTTAGTAAAATTTGTTTATACCTCATTCTGTTCTGTAGGTCTACTTACTCTCAGAGAAACAGATGGAGGGAGGAATGTCGTGGTAGTGTCAGGTGAGACTAATGGTTTACATGAACAAGGGTCAGAACCGGCTCTGCACCGTTGGAGAAAAAAAAAGACGTGGGCGGGCGGCCACGTGACCTGAGAAATTTACTGATGTCAACTAACTATTAGCTGATGTTGTATGCATCACTGAGTAAGTTCCTCTCAGTTTACATGTATGTGTTTAGTGGGAGAGAGAGCACATGCACTGATTTGAGTAAAGCAGATTTTGGGAGGGCTCATTCACCGGACCTTTTCTGTGGCCTGTTTGTGTCGCCCTACAAGCACCTATGGCAGCATCTGCAGCTGAGGGAAACACACCTGCATCTCGATCCCGGAAGATACAAGTTGCTTGCTTGACTTACCGTCTACTTGGGTCAGGTCTGTTTGGTGCTGCTCGGTGATGGGGCGGTAGTCAACAGCATAATCAGACAGGTGAGTTGGAGGTCTAACGTCCCTGGGAGGTCTCCGGCGTGCCACTTGAGGATCGGCTCCGACATCGGTATCCTCAGGCTCCATTATCTTCAGTAAATACTGGATCCGGCTCCAAAGACCACCTGAAACGGAGAGAAGGTTACCTCCTGGATATTCATTGGTCTGGCAGAATAACCGTTCAGGTATTATTCCGGTTAGAGAGTATGGTGGAGACATAAAGCACTATATAGAGTGGAATGGAATTGTTTCATTGGATTTTGAGACTAATTAAACGCCGTACAGAGAGCTGTAGGGATGACGTATTTCTGTAGTCCAACAGGAACCGATCATCTCCCTGGTTCCCTCCACTAACAGCCAATGGGATTGTTCAATTGGGGTTTGGATTATTGCAGAAAATAATGTAAACATTTATGATTCTGATTTTGTTCATCAAGATAATCTCCACTAATGAACACCTCTTTATGATTTATGAAGCGTGAATGCAATCATCAGAAGTAAAAAGCTCACGTTAGGCTATAAACCAACTACACCACGGTCACATGAGCGTGAGTACTGTATAAACACAACGAGGCTGTAAAGGAGGACGAGTCGGCGTGATGACGTATAGTAGTCTTATTTAGACACTTGTTAGCAACCGTCTTTTTAAAGACATGTAAAGGTTTCAAAATTCACCAGTGGGATATATACTGACTTTATATTGTAGAACAAAACGTTAAAATCTCTTCCGCTTGTGTTAACCATAGACCTTATTTCAGCCATCTAACTAAAATCACTTCGACTTTGTCCGAAATTTCATACGATGTACTACGTACTCAATATCTGCACTATGGTTCAACATACTTTAGTGTGCATGGATCTCTGAGCAGTAATTTACGTTGTCACTTCCTGAGAGCCTCCTCACCGGTTGGAGACGTGTAACCATGGTAAACGACATCATGTGACCAAAACGACGGTTTGTGAGAATCATTTAAAATATTTTTATTAGGAAGCATGAGCATGTTAGTGATACAGACTTCTGTGTGGTGTTTATCATGCCTCATTTCTTATGTATATATATATATTAACAAAAACAGACAATACTAGGAACTAAGGGCAAACAAAAATGGAGACAAGCAAATACAAAGAACATAGGTAGTTAAAGGAAAAACTAAACAAAACAAACTAACAAAAACGAAACAAATAAATAAATAAAATAAAAAAACAAAACACAGTCAACACCCCAAGGCACACAACTCAAGGAAACATTGGCCGGTTTGTGAGAATCAAAGTCCGAATTAATTTAA
>CAKALG010026873.1:0-11426 GCA_916700815.1 Helicolenus hilgendorfi | reverse complement strand
TGCCCCTACTGCCAGCCAGGCCCTTCTCTTCCGCTTGGCACAGCGGGGACTCTCGTACTGAACCAGAGGCCAATTTATCCCCGCCACACTCCCCCGGCAAAATGATTTCTCTCAGTGTTTTGTCGACTCTCAGTCCCAGGGTCCTAATGAGGTGAAATAGATGCCAGTAAGACCAAGGCTGCAAGAGCAGCTTTCATCCTGAAAACAACATCCATCCTCTGCCTCTAGAAGCAGAAAGTAACCTAAATACATTTACTCAAGTACTGTATTTATGTATAGTTTTTGTACTCGTTTGAGATGAAAATGTAGTTTTTATCCACTATATCGGATTGATGTAGCTACTAGTTACTTTGAGTAATGCAGTTTATTTTCATAAGCTCAAAATGTCATGCAGTGTGTGACAGAAACGTGCTGGCTTGACATACACGCTCATATATTGCTAAAGAAAGCCCCATCTTATCGATCCATTTCTGCTTAAAGGCAAGTCCTAAAAATATATTTTTTAATCTGAAACGAGTTTTAAATTGCCATACAGTGAGAGTATTAATACCTGCGTCCGATACATCAACTTGTCCCAAGGATTAACAAATTTGAGCATCTTTATTTTGAAACATGAAAGAATTAGACTGGTCACTGAGGTAGAATCATGAAAAATGAAACTTGATTTGGCAAAATACCTAAAACACTAACACAAATCACAAATGTATTCAGTTTGTAATGATTGCTTTATCATCAACTGATTCCATGAGAAAAGTCTGGCCTTCCTCATCCAGTATACAAGATTGTTAATTAAACCAAGCTCTGTTTCTGTGGGTTACATTACTTCCTGCTTCTAAAGGCTACAACACCACAAGTGTATGTATCGAGTGATAAGACCAGTTTCGTCATTACAACTCCCATAATCTGCACGATTCCAAGATACAACATTTTATAATGTTTTAATTAGGGCTGTTAAAGTTAACGCATTGACACAAATGAATTTTACCGCCACTAGTTTCTTCAATGCATTAACGCAACTTGCGATTTTTAGGTTGTAGCTAATTTTTAAAGCTAGAGTGAAGATAGTGGCATCATATGAAACTAGAAAACTTAAGGAATCCATTGGTACCACGTACCAACCATAATAGCTTGAGGTTAAATAACGCTCCAAACTTATGCTAGATTTTGGAAAAACTGGCATGGCCATTTTCAAAAGGCTCCTTTGATCTCTGACCTCAAGATATGTGAATAATGAAAATGGGTTCTATGGGTACCCACGAGTCTCCCCTTTACAGACATGCCCACTTTATGATAATCACATGCAGTTTTGGGCAAGTCATAGTCAAGTCGACACACTGACAGCTGCTTTTGCCTGTTGGGCTTGAGTTTATGATTTTAGCATATTTTTGATGCTAAATGCAGTACCTGTGAGGGTTTCTGGACAATATTTGTCATTGTTTTGTGTTGTTAATTGATTTCCAATAATAAATATATACATACATTTGCATAAAGCAAGCATATTTGCCCACTCCCATGTTGATAAGAGTATTAAATACTTGACAAATCTCCCTTTAAGGTACATTTTGAGCAGATAAAAATTGTGCGATTAACAATAACGATAAGTACGAAACATACGATTAACTATGGATTATTGATTATGGATAGATTAAATATTTTAATTGATTGACAGCCCTAGTTTTTATTAATATATGTCACATTTAGTTTAATTTTTTCACCACTGCCTTCTGCCTTCTGACTGTGGGTGGCCATTCCTACAAGCTTTTGTTAGTTTCCTCTCATGGTGCTGATTTAAAAGCAGCACAATTTGCTGTTTTGCATCAGTTTATTTTTGGAAAGCGTCATTCTGCACTTCAAAGTGTTACACTCACATTTTGGCATTAAAGGCTGGAAAAGGAGGAAGTGGAAATCTGTTAGCTCAGGCACGCTGACAAGCATCTCACAGTCTCTTGTTCTCTTCTGGGATAATCCAAAATCCCTGTTTACTACTAGGTATTATCCCAATCAGCTGCATATCACAGCCCAGCAGCTCTCCTGGGCCCATATTGTGATTGAAAGACAATGCTCCAGCTGCTACTGATATACATGTCAATAAAGAAAATAAATATTGTGTTGGCAAGTGCTGCGGGAAATAAAGCAAGGTCACATGTTCATAGAGTGAACTCAAAGAGATGTGACTCATAGGTGATACTCAGATCTGTTTATGCCCTTGAAACTAAGGGCCCTGGGCCAGATGATTATTCTAAGGGTTGGGGAAGTCGGTGAAGTGAGAGAATCGGTAAGTGAGAGCAACAGAGGAGGACTTGTGACCATTTTGTTTGTGCTGAGAGCATGAGATTGGTCCCTTGTGTTTGACGCCATGAGGGCCTCGATGGGCCCTCAATATTCAACCTCACACAGGGTTTTTTTTGTGTGTCTCTGCACTACTTCTTCTTTGATCCCATTTAATCAGGACTTTAATTTGTGCAAGCATTTTTGTTGTTCCTTTGTGACCCAGATGATTCCCCGTGACATGCACGAGAAGGCTCGCTGTAGCTGATATTGACTGACTTGCAGAGGCCCTGAATAACAATCTGCTGGCTGAATATTTTGAAAAAGTTTTCATTTGAAATCTTCCAAACAATGGATTTACTTTTCAAAAGGACTGTCCTTGTGTTAGGGGTGGCAACATTTAGTCTTCATACATTCAGGATCTACTGGATTCTGTAAACCAATTCTTGTCTTTATGAAAGACTAGATTCTTCAAAAAGCATTTTCTTATTTGCAAATCATTTTCCCCCTCGGCCCACGCAGTTCTGAGACCACATGACTCCATGTGAGAGAGCAGCCAATGGAGCTGTGGCGAAGACTATTTCATAACACTTCATGTTGGGAGATGGCAGATCCATTGTTCTCGAGGCCCACGAGCCTGTGGGCGAGAGTCCCCGCTGTGTCTACTCTGAGGAGACACACCAGCCTCCCTGGCTATATATTTCCTCTCTTTCCTGCAGACACTGGGAGCTACTGTGACCATTCGAACTCTCTCTCCCCGCCGCTGCAGGCCCTGCTCTCTCCACTTCTCCCCTCTCCAATCCCTTCAGCACCGAGCCAGGGAGAAGACGACGGAGCTCTCTCTCTCGCTGCACAGCTAGGAAGCATGCAGCTGCTACTATAATAGCCCTAATTGCACGTTTCTTTTGTTGGGCTGAAATTAGCGGCGGGGCTACAATACTAGCCTAAAACCCCCAAAAACCTCCAAGTAAAGATGGAGGGGAGAGAGTTAAAAAAAAAAAAAGACACTCGGGGGTGCGTTCACCAGTGAGACTGCCAACCCACTGCCGAATGGCCCACACCTGCACGTTCGCACCCCCGCTAAAGTAAACACAGATAATAAGGTATAATTACTTTAGAAAATAATAACGAGGAGCAACCCTTCAGACCCCCCTACTCCCATTGACAAAGGGCTGCCTGTTTATTGTGGGGGGTGAAACAGCCCCAAAGGACGCTGGCGAATGCCCTATCAAAAGACCTGAGGGCCCTACTGTGGGCCCCTTATAGGACAGCCATCAGTGTCAAGGAGGACTGGGGCTTTTAAGTCGCTTCTACCCTAACTGCCTCAATTAACCAGTATGGATTGACCACAGGCTACTTTTTCAGCTCCATTCATTCTCATCAAAATGATCCTGTGTTGTCTTGAATGGTTCTCCCCCTCTTTCTATGGGATCAGAAGAAACCCAGAATATGTATCATAAAAAATTTACCAATAACAAGTCAAATCTGTGATTATAGATATTCTCTTAAAAATAGATGCATTCAAATACAGACAGCCTTTCGGTTAGAATGTAGGGATATCTGCCTGAAGCCAGGGTTGGCTATAACATGCAGTACTGTATAGAGTTGTATCGATGCTGCTATAGGTATTAATCATGTTGGTTTTGTTAGTAGTATGATGACCACAATGAAAATAAGATTTTACGTTTTGGGAAATACACTTAAATTCACTTTCTGGCAGTGAGTTGGATACAAAGATAGATATCACTTTCATATTCTGTTAAATATGATGCTACAGCCAGCAGATGGTTAGCATATCTTAGCATAAAGACTGAAATCAGGGTAAAACAGCTAGCCTGGCTCTGTCCAAAGGTAACACAATTGACCTACCAGCACCTCTAAAGCTCACTAATTGAAATTAAAAAAAAAAAATTGAAATGTAAAAATGACAGTTCCCTGTTTTGTGGGGGATTATCGGTCAGACTTTATCTTCGCTCTGAGCAGTTGCCAGGCAACCAGCGAAGACTCAAGGAAGTTATTGGTTGCTGCCAAAGAATTTGTCTGGCATATAACCCCCGTAAAAGAGTGACTTGTTGTTTTTTCACTTAGGTTTTTTATTTTTTTACAGATCAAACAAACCCCTTGATCTTAAGAAGTGCTGGTGGTACCATTTGACAAGCTAGCTGTTTCCCCTTGTTTTCACTCGTTGTGCTAAACTAAGCCAATTGGCTGTAGCCTTATATTTAACAAACAGATATGAGAGTGGTTGCATTACTTTTCTCATTTAACTCTCCGCCAGAAAGCAAAAACCCATAGAATGTCAAAATATTCCTTTAATCCTCATCCTACCAACCTATTTAACATACAAGGATTACCGAAGAATAATCTACTGTAAAAAACAACCATCATAGCAAAATGATAACTTATTTCTTCTCAAAGCATTAGTAGTTGTGTAATTAATGTCTTCTGTAGAAAAAAAACAGATTATTATTATTTTAGGAAAGTTACAGTTAATTTGCATATTGTGTAAAACAATGATGACTGACAAAGTGACCCTACCACCCCTGATAGTGTGTGATACTTTAAATTAGGACCATGGCAAACAATCTTTCTATCTATTATATTTTATCTATTTAGGCTGCAATTGGGTGCTTAGACCCAATACATTGGTCTTTTAAAAAATCACTAATTAAAACAGAAGCAGAAAACAATGATATAAAGTCATTTGGGATAAAGCACCTGTGATATATGACAAAAAGTATACCTCTGGGGTCTGTGGGACCCCAGTTGGTAGGATGAGGGTAACTACCTCTATGTAGTTGTGAGTGATTTAATGTCCTTCCTTTCAAGATAAACTACTTTATAAACATGGCTGCAGCACAGACTCTGCACAGTCACTGCAGATTCAGCACACATCATTCCAAACTCAAGCCAAAAAAAAGCTTTTAAATCTCAAAAATAGCACATGTTGAAACTACTATTACTTTGATCTTGACTTATAGTCTCCAGTGAGCAACAAGCATCATACTTTGACCAAAAATGTCATACTTGTGGTTGAGGGGAACATAAACATTGAAAATGGAAATATTTGATTTCACTTGACTCACTAACAGATAGCTACAATATCTGGGTTAGACATGTCTAACATGTATCAACCTGACATGGTGATCGTACATTTCCATCCTAGAGAAAAAAGCTCAGAAACTGCTGTATTTGTTACTCATGAAGGAAAAATGTAACTTATACAGAGGAGCCATAGAAAGCGTCCTCACTGGAAACTGAGGATCTTACAAACTGGCATGGGATAGGAGCGGGGTGATTAAAACCGCCCAGAACATCATTGGTATCCATCTGCATCAGGGATATCGGTGAGGTGAGGTGCCTGCGCAGAACCCAAAGGATATTAAAAGACAACACCCATCCCAGCAACAGCCTGCTGCCATCTGGCAAGCAATACAGAAGTATCTGTAGACGACAGATCAGCTTCTTTCCTCAGGCTGTGAGACTCATCAACTGTCATCCTCCGTACAACCATAACAAATAGTTTTGCTTTTTTGTTTTTCTCATGTAGCATAAAAGGACTACAACTGCATGTTGTTGCACAACCCTATGTTGTCCAATGACAATACATTTAAACCTTGACCCTTGGTAGGATTATATTTCATGGTTTGCTCCGAAACCTCTCTTAGTTTTTATGAGAGTCATCACAGCTCAGCTGAAAATGAGGATAAAGCCATTTGAACATGTGGACATGACACTGGATATTTGAGACAGTACTGGATCACGCCACGGCCTCACCGTCACTTAAACCTGTCTGGATTTTAACCTGATCTGACATGTTGGCACACAGAAAGAAACAGATGGGTATGTTTCAGTTTAACGCTATCCCTGGTGGTTGAGTCACTATGAAAACAAAAGGCTTTAGATTGATGTCAGGACGGATTATGGGTGCCCTGTTTCAGCCGTGCAGTTTATGACACGATCCATCTCGCAGGTCTTTGACAGAAAAATGGATAATTTCACAAAGGCGAAAAAGAGAGCATAAAGAATGTATATAGTAGTCTGTACTGCACTACAAAGCCAAAACAACATATTTGACCAATTGGCTACAGACCAGAATCTTACCTGAAAAAATATCATGCCATAGAAATGTGTAATTCTGGGCTGGAAAAACAGAATATAAATTTGTAAGAAGAAAACAGTTAAAAATCAAACTGCACTCCCAACAGCTATTTACCCACTTGAAAAGTCTATTTTGATGCCCCTGCATTTTGGTATAACTGAGTTCGTTATAGCACATAAACAAGGCAGAAGCCAAATCTAATCATAGTGGAGAAAAAAAGCAACATCAGATAAACTAGTGCTGCTATACGTTAATTAACCTAGCTTAGCAGAGTAGCAGTAGCCTAACCAAAGAATGTACAGTATATTGCCAAGAAGTGAAAGTCAATTGTTTGTTCCATTGCAACATTAGTGCCCAGCAGCAAAGCTACGCTTCCGCCATTTTGGACTGAAAGCGACTAAAGCATCCGTCTAAAAAGTGCCATACAAAAGTAAAAAAAAATATTTCTATTCTATCGTCATCATATTCTACCGAAATGGCCTATGTTGAACAATAAAATATTACAAATATAATAAGCTTTTTCAGTCCAAAATGGCAGAAGCAGCTGTTGTCAAAAACACTGGAGTTTTGTCTCTTTGCTTCTATACTCTTTGGCCTAGCTGCCATCTCTGCAGCCTCTGACTTCAGTGAAATTCACATGATTTGTGGTGGTTAAGCTACCTTTAAATCATATATTGTAATGTATCTGATTACATATGAATTTATTAAACCAGTTAAAGGTACAGTGTGTAGGATTCGGCAGAATCTAGTGGTGTGGTTGCAGATTGCAACCAACCCTCTGCTCACTCCTCCCTTTCCAAGACTGCAGTAACGTGAGCCACTGGTTGCAAATCTGTGGTGACGCCATTCGTCTAGCTCAGAGGCCATCCTTATCATAATATCCCTACTGTAAGAGCAGCGGAAGTCAGACGGCGGCTGGCGGTACCACGGTTCTGCACTCTGTAACTCACGTTATCGCAGTTTCACAAGCGTGAAAACTACGGTGGCCTTCACGTGACGTAAAAACGTGAAAGGCTCTCTCTAGAGCATTATTTGGTTTGTCCGTTGTGGCGCAGCAACATGGCGGACTCTGTAGAGGACCCGCTCTCCCTATGTAGATATGAAAGGCTCATTCTAAGCTAACGAAAACACAACGATTCTTAGTTTCAGGTGATTATACACTAATGAAAACATAGTTATGAATATTATATTCCGTTTCTGCTAATAGATCTCCCAAAATGTTACAAATAGTTCCTCTAATTAGTTCACAAGGACAAGAAAAGAAGAAACAAGACCTGTTTTTTTCCCCCTGCAGTTTTTAGATGGTCCAAACATCAAGTGCAGTATCTAAACATTTAGGTTTTATGTAATGTCTGTGGCAATTAATCAATGTTTTCCCAACTTATATACCTCTTGTACAGTTTTTTGAGAGCCTTCAAACTTCTAACCCTTTTTCTCAACTTCACTGTTTCTATAGTTACTTCATTGTAAGGCGGTAGGCCTACGTGTACAGTTTATATGTGATCAGTATCTGTGAAATATGACACAGTATGGACCTGGTAATATCACAGCAAAACCAATAATGCTTTATTCATCCATGAGCAACCCATTTCAGTCATAAACCAGGCTGATACCAGCCTATGTTGTAAAATAACACACCTAAGTGAAGTAGAAATTCTCACTGAGTAAATGTTTTGCATCTATTTAACACAAGTCTTTGTGGAGTCCTGTACTTTTATCAACACATAGGGGGGATAATAGCTGCTCTGATTAAGGGTCTAATGTAAAGTGAATCAGTGTTGCATGTGAGTCACCCTCACGCCATCATTAAACCACAATGTGCAACCGAGCCGAACGGCCCTGCGAGGATGGCAGCGTGTTTTTAACTGTGACGTCTGTGGCAACAACACCCCCCCTGCTGCGTTTCCTTCCCGTGCACCCATGATACCTGGCAATTAGGGTGTTTGTTTTTTTATTTTTACTCCCGATTTTTTTACCTCCAACCCTCCCAAACCTCCAATATTTGAACACAGCGTAACAGCCATCCACCTGTCCTGCTGCACTTAAAAGCATTGGACAGTGAAGGAAGAGAAATTAATAGGGAGGGGGGGCAATTTAGACACCGGAGAGGCTTTTTCCGCCAGAGCAGTAAGCACACTTGATGTTATTATCATCTCTAGTGAATTATCAGGCCTCTGATAATTGTAATTAATCAATCATCAGGCTCACTCGTGCACTCTCAATAAAACCCAGCATCACTGCAGATCAACCTGAGCAGTGTTGACCTATGAGAAATCAATGTGCAGCCATGACTCAAGGCAATAGAGCTTCTTTCACTTGGATCAAGTAATTAGAGCATGGTTATTAATTACATGTCATAGTATCTGCATCGTAGCTGCGCACAGGAGGGAAACAACTGCAGGAAAAAGTCCATTAAAGACCTTTAACATTGCACAATCCAATTCAAGTGAACATTAAAAGGTTGCAGGACAAATCATCCCCTCAGCTCGCATCGATCATTTTCACCACATTCAACCAAAAAAACCTCACCACTTCACTGTGTGGCTGCGTTCAAAACAATAGCACATGTTAAAAAAGAGAGCACAATGACAGACAAACTCGCAAAATAGGACATAACATTCTCGCTCTCCTTCTCGCTGTCTTTGCCTTTCATCACTCTCTAACTGCACACATACACACACACACACGCATGTCTGGTAACGCTGGGTGGGAGGCCTTGGCCCAGCCACAGTCAACTGGTCCCAGTCCCAACAAGGAAACAATTAATCATGTGTGAGCGGCTGTCTGAGTGTCTGCTCTCTGGACAACAACAACACTCAGCCATTTATCTCCCCTCAAGGCAGGACAGCCAGCCAGCGCACCACACAGGCATGCACTCTCTCATCCTCTCACACTCACAGATGTGGAAGAAGAAGAAAAATGCACACACTTCCAAATACACTCAAATGTGCAGAAATATACCCATGCAAAGCGTGCATGCACGAAAAACACATTAATGCAAGCTGCAAGGACATTTTCAACAGCACATGTGAATGACGATTGCATGAACACACACACACACACACACACACACACACACACACACACACACAGGTGCCTGCTGTTTTGTCATCCCTATCAGATAGATGTCAGCACCTCCTAATGGTCATGATGACATATACAGGAGCTACATGTTGCTGCCTCGCTACAAATCTCTGAGATCAAAGACAGACTTCTCAACTTCATAATTCATTTGAGAGCGATGCCTTTTTACCGCGGCTGCCTTTGATATCTCAAACTCTGTTTGCTGTCCATTACGCAAAAAACAGAATGGAAGGACCGGGCTATTTTTCTTGCACTCTTCTGGGATGACGGAGCAAAGTCGAGTTGACAGTCATTTCATTTCAGGAAATTTAGTCCTCTCTAATTTAACTCTTGGTCTTCCGACATGGCAAGGCAGGTTAGGAGTGAGCAAAAGCAGACGAGACTTAGTGAAATGAAATAGGAAATTTGTCGTTTATTCCTCATTGCTGCATCTACCTCAGACAGGGGGTGGTTTGTGAGCGTGGGTGTGGGTGCACGTGTGGTTGAGTGTGTCCGAACATGGTTTCAAAGTGTGTATTTTTGGTGTAGGCGTACGTGCATCTGTATATATGTTAGTGTCCAACTTGGTGAAAAAAAAGGGCCCTAAACCTCAAGTGGAGCAAACAAAGAGGCCGGTGTGTATTTCAGGATGGGGCATCTGGATGGCATCAGGAGAAGCTGGCAGATTGGTAGTGACACAGGTTACTCCTGAGGTCCCTGGTGAGAAACACATCGCCGTAGTCTGCAGTGGAAATGGAGCTTTGAAGTGCCACCGCGTAAATGGAGGCATCTGCATTACAATGTTTTCATGCAGCTAGTTTTATTTTATTACACCACCACCCACCTCTGGCTGAAGATAGGGTTGCACTTTTTGCAGGTGGACCACTGATGAGAGTTAGTTTACAAATGACAAACAAGTGAAAATCAGTCAAGAAAAGAAGACGTGTACACAGCGATTTCCATGCCTTCAATCATTGAATGAAAATCCCTACTGTTAGATAGTGTGGGAAGACTTATATTTGATACACAATGCAGTGCAGTTGAGAGGAGAATCAGCACTTTGAGATCATGAGTGATACCAGACAAGAAAGAAGCGGAGGAAACAGCTAGCCTGGCTCTGTCCAGAAGTAATAAAAGTACCTCAAAAGCTTACTAATTAACACGTTATATCTGGTTTCTTTAATTTATACACACACAAAAAAACGTAAAACAACATATTATGGATTTGTGGGGGTTATGTGCCAGACTATGTCTTGGCTGGGTACAGGTGGATGCGCCTGACCAAGAATAGGTGGATTTTGGTACCTTTGGACAGAGCCACAGGCTAGCTGATTCCCCGTTTCCAGTCTTCGTGCTAAGCTAAGCTAACCGTCTGCTGGCTGTAGCATCACGTTAGAGCGATATCGATCTTCTCATCTCTACTCTACTGCAAGAAACAGACAGGTGTTATTCTATAGAGATGGCAGAGTGACTCCTTAGCGTCTTGGATCAAGTGTGCCGTCAAGATGAACAGCTAACCCGCATCCATACAACAAATCCTTCAAAGGCATTTAATCACGCCATTCATGTTACATTCTAAAACTTCCTGCGCCAACTTGAACTTCAATTAAGTCATTTAGACGAATGCGACCATCGTTCTCGCTCCCTCCCTTCTCTCTCAGTCCAGGTGGCAGCTTGACAGGAAGAGGAACAGGAAAGGACTTAAAGATTTGCTGCTGCTCTCATTCTCCTTCAAAGACAAATGCCCCTCTGATCATTTCCCACAATGCTCCTTGCACGGAGGCCTCTGTGATCAACGGTTATGAGAAAGCACAGGAATCTGACGGATAACTGCCTCAATAGGGGAAGAAGAAGAAGAAAAAAAAAGAGAGGTAAGCCTCCTCTTTTTCTGTGTCTACGACCTACTCCCCCCCGCCTTCATTCCTTCAGCCTGGTTGCTCTGCATGTGCGGGAAGCATCTGGGTTCATTTATCCCAACGCAGGCAGGCTGGAG
>CAKALG010026872.1:0-13239 GCA_916700815.1 Helicolenus hilgendorfi | reverse complement strand
TAACGCTGTCCCAACCAACGTCGGCGTTGCGGAAGTGTCGCACCCACCCTCCGGTTCTGCCCCGAGTTAACACTATTAGCTCTGTCAGCAGTGTTGCCTTTGTTTTCACTGTTAGCGCTGTTAGCACAGTAAGCTACAAGCTGCTGGTTCAGCCGTCACAATGTTGAGAGCCGTGCGGAGGCAATAGAAATGCTCCCAATCTTGCATTTAGCGCCTTTAAAATAGCCTCTGTAAAAGTATATACAAAAGTAAAAACACCTCCTTCCTTTTGAGAAGGTGCTATGCAAAAAGGTTGATAGCCACTGACTTAGAATTTGTATATCTTGAGAGGGAAATGTAAATCAAACCTAGGTAAGAATTGTTAGAAATAACACTTTAAGTATTACCATCAAAATGTAATCCTGATGCAGCACCTTCCGTTCCCTAAACGGTAGATTTTCTCACATGACAGCTTGCTGATTGCAACCTTTTGCTTATCAACCTACACATCTGAGGGACTCGTTCAGCATCTCCTCCATTACAGACAACACCGCCCTTCTAATCTTCCACTCACATCAGCATTGCTAATAAGCCCAACAGCTAGAGTATATACTGTTTATGGATGGACACATTTAGTATAACTGCAGACTATGATGGAAAAGGGATTGTGTAAAGAAAGTGACTCAGGATTTATTCCTCTTTTATAAGGTGTGGATGCTTTCTGTCCGACATCTGATACAGACACATCAGGGCTATATGCTATTTGAAGATATTGCACTGTAGACCAGAATTCAAATGAGCAGGCTACTGCTGCAGAGTAGAACCTCCAACAACACTAAAATAAAAAAATGAAGAAGCAAGGTCAGAAGCTTGTTTATAATAACAAGAAGTGACAACTGTGTCTGTTTGGCATGTGTCTGTGTGCGAGCTTAGGATGGATCAATAGCCATCAGGTGCATGAGATTCAAGTGCAGCACCCTCCCCATTGTGAAATCCTCTTAAAGCTTCTGATAGTTCAAGTAATCTGGGAGATGCAATGTGTGAGTGTGTATCTGTGTGTGCCTGTGTGTGTGTGTTTGTGTCCAGTCCATGTGCCTTGTCCCCTCCCACAAAGGCTGTCTTCCAAAGTATCACGTGCCACACTGAATTTGAGAGCTCGAAGTGTTCACTGTGCGGCGAGACAGACAGAGACAGAAAGAAAGAGAGACAAACAGACCGACAAAAAAAAAATGTTCACTTAAAAACACTGCACTAACTACAACTAGCTATAGGCCCTGAAATCTGCTCTACTACATTAAACCTGGTTGTGAAGGAAAGAAGAGGGCTATCAAATACAAATTTAAACTTAAAGGGAATTATGATTTATTACAATTTAGGCCTTATTTTTGTAGTTTTGGCCAACCATCCTATCGTTCAGATAACATTGTACTCAACAAAGTAACAGAGTGCTCCAGGGATGACGTATTTTTGTAGGCCAATCAGGAAGTTAGCATCACCCTGGTTCCTTCGACAAAAAGCCAATAGGATTTTTCCATTGGGTTTTGAATTATTTCAGAAAAATACGCTCTGTGGCAAACACATGTTTATGATACTTACACAATGAACACCATTTTTTATGATTTTTGAAGAGTAAATGCAAACACCAGAGGTAAAAAGCTAATGTTAGGCTATAAACAAACAATGCGGACGAGTCGACGTGATGATGTTTAGTAGTCTCAATTGGCCACTTGTTAGCAACCGCCTTTTTTAAGACACATAAAAGCTTCAAAATTCACAAGTGGGATATTTACTGACATATTTTATATCGTGGAATAAAACTTTAAAATCTCTTAAGTTTGTGTTAACCACAGACCTTATTTCAGGCATCTAACTAAAAACTCATTCAAAAAGCTCATTTATTTTGAGACGAGCGAACCGGAAGTGCTAAAATGATAACTAATTTCTGGGTTTTTGGACACATTCCTGTAGCACTCTTTTGCTGAAATCTGGAAACATGGTAACATCGCTGCAAAAGTCCAGTGGGGCAAGAAACACAAGCTTAGACAGCCAACACATCAGCCAAAAGTGAGCTCTCCCTAAATGATGGTAATGATCCCTACTTATACAGGAAAACTATGTGCGTGCACAAGTACGTACAGTAGTGTATGTTTGGTTAATCACTTATTTGGGAGATTGTTTAAAAAACTCTACAATCTGATTGCTCGTGTTTCTGACTTTATAGTGACACAGATCTCAGCAATTTACTTGGTGAGTGGAAATAGCTTTGGGAATAGTCAGCGTGTGTCATAGCAAAGCCTATCTCAAGTGAAGAGAAATGAGAAAGAGAGAAGTAAGAGGGAGATGGTGGCAGAAATGAGAGCTAGAAAAGCTGGAGATGCCCGTCCTGCTGGTTAATAGACACCTGTAGCCTACAGTGAATATTGAGTGGGTCAGATGAGGTCAGTTAAAGAGTACTGATCTAGGAAACAAGCAAAAAACAGAGCAGGCTGATAACGGATGAGACTCAACAACACTTGTTGGAAAGGCCCGATGTTGAATAGGAACTGGATATTGAATTTCAAAGACACAAACAAGATTGAGCAGGCTGGGAGGGGAGAGAGCTTCCTCTTATAGTGCTGCTGTTCTCATAGGAGCCTAATACTTCTCCGGTGATCAATAACCAGGAGAAAGTGGCCGCTGGCCTTGATCCTAATTAGTGCAGGGTTAGAGCAGATTAGCTCGCACCTGAGCCCCTATCTGAGCCTTTCTCCAACAACAGCTCCCTCCCAACCAGCTATACCTACGAGCACCGGCATCAGCATAATTCAGGGATATGTCGTGGGTGGAAGGGAAAGACACCTCAGTCGCTGTATGAAGCCTTTTTCTCACATTGCGTTTATTGCTCATCTCACTGTGGGAATATGAAGCTTTCATTGTCCAGAGGACCAAAAATAAAGCAACGCAAAATACATTGTAGGGTGGGGACAGGTGGGCGTTTCAAAGAGGGGTATATGGAGATGATCGCTATACTTTTAAATAACAATGGTTCTCATGGCAACGGAGCGATTAGCCGTAAACCTTTGGTATCACCGCCAAGTCTGCTAAACACAAAGAGTTCAGGGAAAGGTTAGGAAGAAGAGACCATGAGGAGATTAGGATGTGTTGCCAGCGCTATGTGTGTGTGTGTGTGTGTGTGTGTGTGTTTGCATGCATGTGAGACAAGTCCCCGTCCCCACGCCCGTGTTGTGAATTGACAGTTGCTATAAATAGAAAATACCTAAGCCTCTCTCGTTCTGTTTTCCTCTAAACCATAAAGCCAAATTAAATATTGTAAGCTTATTTTAAAATGCAATTTATTTTGGAAGCTCATCAATTGATTGAAGCATCTCTTTAACATATTTATGGTTTGGTTATATTCTGTAATAGGAGAAGAAGAATACCAAAGTGAAAGACACAAATTGAATTCATTATCTGATAAATTGATGTGAAATACTCTCCTCACACATCCAGGGGATTTTAATCCAGAAGAACCATAAATTCTGACTGAATGTTGACTATGGTATTGTATCTATTATGCCTATGTTGTAGTGCGCTCAAACAACTGTAAATGGTCTGGTGGCATTTGGTATTTATACACATGACATGTTTTGTACAGTCTTTACGTGGGCCTGTTGTTGCTTATAAAGATCATGGATATAGAATTGAGATGCCAAATGATTGTATCAGATTGTATCATATTATTTTCTTGCAACTCACATTAAGGACGTTTTTTTTTCTGTTAAAACATTTTAGACAAACGTTAAACTTGTGGACATTTTTGGGAAATGTCCAGATACATTGTCAATCAATTATCCCACCTTTTACTGTGACTCTGCAGGTGACATTAAGAAATCTGGTTTGAAAAAATTTACTGTTTGAGGAAAAATAAAATCTAACTCATTTGGGTTTAAGTCTTACCCAAATGTGAAAGCCACTAGCCATGTACTTCTCTACAAGAGAAGCGTATATAGTAATAAAGCATTTAATTGATTAATAACTAATTGGATTAATATTTAATTTATAAATTCTTTTTAGAATTCTTCTTTTTATTGCCCATTAAAATGTCAAATAATGAATTACTTTGTAATCAATTAAATGCTTTATTACTCTTTATGAGACTCTTGTGATCCTCCGTATACAACAACCTAAACCATAATAAATAATAGTAACTATAAATTAAAAAACAAAGTATTAAAAAGAGGAGAAAGGGAGATTTGTTATTATTAATAATAACAATAACAAAAATAATATAGATAAGAAATATAAAAATATAATAAAAACTAAAATAAATAAGAAAAATAACAAATATAATAAATTACAAATTAAAAACATTTTGACATGTGTTTTCCATGCCAAAGACACATTTTGATCTCGCTAACAAAACCAAATCTTCAGCATACAGAAAAAGTTAACAATCAAGTGCAGATTTCATATCTCTTATATATAAATTAGGAAGAATACAGGTCCTGAGATTGATACCTGTGGACACTCCAAATAGCCTCTAATTAAATAATTTACTGTATCTAATGAAAATAGACAAATTAATAACATGTGTTTTATGGCACATGATGCCTGTAGCTTGTTACGTATCCATTTAAATGCATCAATAGTTGATGGGTGATATTTAAACAAACCTCCTCAGCTTTAAAACAGAGATACTGTACTCCTAAAATGGTCGAATGAGCCGTGCCTAATTGGCCTTAATGGACATCGACAGGCTCTGCGTAGCCGCAAAGCTGCAGTAGTGTATCTGTGTAATGTTCATGGCTCCTCACAGAGCCTGACCTGGTTTGGTCTGACACTTCTGCCGCTCTGCATACAGAAAGAAAAAATCACACCGGTACACACACACAGCACAAACAAACACACACTCATCCAGCTGGCCATCAAATACCACTCTCAGCTTTTTACAAACAGAGACTCCAACAAAATAAGTCAATCACAGACACACACACACACACACACACACAGGCATTAAAACCAATATATGCCTACACACAGAGAGATGCCGTCTCCCGGTCAATCTACAGCCTCATTCAAAGAGACAGAGGGATATTTGTAGAGCTGCCACCAATGATGATGAGTCTATTAACCTGAAGGCTTTTGGGTCATACAAGAACCTTTCCACTTTCCACCGCATTCACGGATGAGCTGCAGGACTTGGGAGCAGAGTTGTCAGCTCTCTTGCAGACATCAGCTCCAGAAATGACTGTATCAGACGGCTGAGATTTCTCTTAAGTGACCCTCCATGTACTTTTTCTCCCGATGACAAATGGGACTTGGCCTTACCTCTCCTTGAAGGCGGGAGCAGCGGTAATAGAGGAGGAAATGAGGAAATCTAATCATGGCAATGATGATGATATACATTAACAGGTGGAGATACTTTATGGACAGGCGGAAGGATTTGATTTGGATGCTAATTGTTGAGCAAAGAAAGCGATGGTGAGGTGGTGAAGCGACACAGTGGAGGCAGAATAAAACTAGAGAGGATATAGTGCTGCACATGTGCTGTTTCACCAATGTGGATGGACTGTGATGTTTTGTGGTGCTGCAATGCTGTGTGGACGAAAAATGTGATAATGAAAGTGCTGAAACTACAGTGGGCATGAAATGAGCCAACCCTTAGTGACTCCCATGAGATACTAAAGATGGATTACGCACGTGTGTGTGTGTGTGTGTGTGTGTGTGTGTGTGTGTGTGTGTGTGTGTGTGCGTGTGCGTGTGTGCTACTCTCCCTATCTCTCTTGAGATAATTCCTTTACGACTATCATTACATTATCATAACACTGTCTAATGAACATAACCTTCCACGGCTAATTTGAATGACTCCTACTAGCCCCCTGTCTCTTTCATTTCCGCTGGGTGACTTAACCATGTTAGTCCAGTCAGTCAATGAAGATGAACTTCACAAGCTGGATTTTTTTGTTCTCTAGATACACTATAGGCCACAATGTTTCCAAACGTGGGGTCTGAGACCTCCATATGGAGTCGCAAGATAAATCTGAGGGGACGCGAGATGATCAACAGGACAGGCAGAAAGCCGCTCTTTTTTTTTTTTTAAGCCTCTCCTGTGATCTTTGCCTTTTACTTTATGAATTGCGTTTTCACTTAGCCACCATAGTTCTCTTACACACTTGTCACACGAGAGAAATTTCCGCTGGTTGCAATCTGCAACCTTACTGCTAGATGCCTCCAAATCCTACACACTGCACCTTTAAGGACTATATTCTAATAAAACAAAGAATAAAAAAGTCACTCTTTGGTTAAAGAAATACTTCACACACCAAAATGACCTTTTTATATATCAGTTACTCACCCAGTGTTACCTTGAATTCTTCAATAAAACTTTTTTTTTTCTTGCATGCCTCCACGATGAATCAAAAAACAGAAAAGTCTTGATGAATTGAAGTAAATCGGTGACGCGTTTAATAGAGAATCTATGTAAAACATCAGTTTACAAAACTCTCACACAACTCGTGCGGTATAATCCAAGTCCTGTTTATTTAAGCTTATTATTTAAAACACTTCAAACTTGCATGGACGAGTAGCGCGCATGCACAAGTGTGAAACTGTTTTTAAATTGTAAGATGTTTATATATGTTTAAATGTGTTTGGGTAGTAGTGAGCATACAACTGGATAAATGAGACTTAGATTATACTGCACGAGTTGTGTGCGAGTTTGTTAACAGATTTTTTTATATAGTTTTGCTGTTTATCTAAACCTAGCCTCCATTTACTGCCATTCATTAAGGATTTACTCTGTTTTCGGATTCTTCATTCACCAAGGAGGCATGTGAGAAAAAGTTTTTTTCACGAATTCAAAGTAACATGCAGTGAGTAATTAATTTACAAATGGTCATTTTGTTGGTGTAGTATTCCTTTAAACTGGTCACAGCCATAGACATATGTAACTTGTGAACCTGTGACTGATGGTCGCAAGTTGACATTGTTTTGATTTAAGCTGTCACAAGGCCAAAATGTTGGGAAACACTGCACTAGACCACAATCTAAAAAAATAACCCACTCTTGAACATCATTTTTATAGTCAAGCAATCATTTAAAATAAAAGATTTAAACAAAACCCCCCACAAATAATACTATGAAAACATAAAATGTATGGAGATCCCTGTCAGAGATCAGCTGGGACAACAGAAGCCACCTTGTTTCATCGACTGCTTCTCACTTCAGACTGTTTCTATTCTCTCCAGCATTGTGACTGAGGCCGATACGGTTTCCTCGGCTTGGCTCAGCCGTAACAAATCTGAGTTCACTGATGGCCTCAGGGTACTTAAGTCTGCGTTTCCTCTCATGCATACTAAGAGAAGAATCTAAGTGGATACGATGTTGTTTTCTGGGCCCCTCTCAGAACAGAGTTATGTGTACTGTATAATCTACGGTTGGGATAGAAAGCTACATGCTGGCATCTACTGTTCAGTTTGGGCACACACAGTACAGCACACTTTTTCAATGCAGACAATGAGACACAAACAACGCCAAACATGCATTTAGTGTTTTAATGGCATTGGCAGTTTTCACCATAATAAATTGTGCGTTATGCTTTTGGGCAAAAATGTTTAAAAAACAGATCATCATGATATCAAATATATGATTGCTTTCATTTTTAGACAATTTACATCATACAGTTGATCACATATTTTTTTGAAAACAGACACTAATGTGTGTCATGAATGAACGCGATTACATGTAGTTATACTGATGAAATAATAAACATTCAAACAGCATGAGAAGGGAATAATGCTGAATCAGGCTATTATTGAAGAGACAACATTTTCCCTCTCTCTGCCCTCTCTGTCCTTGGTCAACAGCAAACTCTGTACTCGACTAAATCTCTGTAACATTGGTTGATTTGCACTTGAGCTCTAACGCGAGCGTTTGGTCAAGGTTGTGTAAACAGTTTTGAAAGGCACAAGATTATGTTACGCTCTGTACAGCTGTTCATTCAAAGAGAAAAGAGGAATATATTCTCCGTCAGCACCGGGAGTAATATGTTCTGATCTACGGCAAAATATGACAATCCCCCACCAGCATCTAATACGCAGGATATGTGAAGATTAACAATACCCTGTGATATATTATCCTATGCAAATAACGACATACATAGTGCATTCCTTTCCGTATACCAAGCTGCATAGAAATATGTTTAACTTACAATATCCCATTTCCAGTTTATAGAGCTATACAGTTTATATTCAAGTATTAAGAGATCCATTTCAAAATCGTATAAAGCTAAGCGTAACTCTCCCTATAACAAGCATCAACAGCTGATCGGATTTTAAGGCAAACCTTTGGAATGAAAAAAAAAAAGCTATGAACCCACCCCAGCCTTGGATTACATTAGTCTGCAGAAGAAGAGACCGCTGGTTGCTGTTTGTAAAGTCCTTCTCTTTACAATCAGGCTCTTAAATAACCTCTGACTCGTGTCGCGCCAAAGCTGGAGGCAGCGTAGTTCCACATGGACCCTGGAAATGGTGCCTGAGCCACATCACACACAGAAAATACAATGAATGTCACGCTTTTAGGTTAACAGGTGGAAGGTCACTCATTGATCCAAGGTAATAAATACTGAGAAGGGGTCTGGATGTTGCTTATGCTGCCAGTAGATGGCACTAAATATCAATATTATTGTATCATGCATCGTTACACTGGGCTGGTTTAGGGATGCACCTATACCGATGTTGGGTATCGTGATAATGGGGCCGATCTATTCAGTTCAATTCTATATCTATATATTATATACTGGGATTTTAATTCCTGTTTAAGATGTTGACCAATTTGTTGCTGCATTAAAAAAGGTTTACTCTTGAACTGTAATTTCTATTAATCTTTAAGATTTTTTACAAAGTTGCAGGTGTACGATTTATTATTTTTAATAAATAAATAACAATTCTGTAAATGTATATCTAGTTAGGAGAGCAATGTTTAAGTCTGGCCTGATGTTTCCTTATACATAAAAGAATGAACCCAGTCACTTCCACACGGTGAGGCATTACGTAAGGGATAATGTACAGCGAGCCGGTCATTATTGTGAAATGTAACCAGACAGGGTGAGAGTCTTGAATCGACCCTGAAGGGGTTCATTTCGCAATAATGACCCACTCGCTGTACATTGTCTCGCTTATTACACAGCTACTTAAAGAAATCAATCATTTGAAAAAAAAATGTTGATTTCAAAATGATTTTATTGATTTCAAAATAATTTAATTGATTTCAAAATGATTTTATTGCTTCTACTAAAAACACAATAGTCCTCTCGCTGTGTAAGGAGATCAGAACTATGTCCATAGCAACGATCTGTCATTCATAGCAGCGGTCTGCTATGAATGACAAGGAATAAAAGACTGTAGAATGCTGTGGCTGACCAATCAGAATTGAGTATTCAACAAAGGCGTGTAATAAAGCCTATTAATTAAATACTAGTATTGGATCGGTAGTCGGTATAGGCCGATACCTAAAGCCTAGTTATCGATATTGGAATTGAAAAAGTTAGATCGGTGCATCCTTATTCTGGTTTCACTTTTTAATTCATATACAGTATTTTCATGCTAACTTCATTCATTATAGAATCAGGTAGATGGTGTATCTTTGTCAACATGGTGTTTCTTGACTGACTTACGTGAAGTACTCCGATTTTGGTGTTGTTTTTGTGTTAAATTCCGCCACTGGGACGCCCCTGGACGCAATCTGGGGGCCAAACATGGCTGCTGGGTAAACGATCGAAGACGTGCCCACCTATAGGTTAACAACAGGGAGCAATGACATCAGTGTCAGCTTGACTACTGTACTACTAGTACTGTACAGCGTCGTACTCCAGGTCCAGTCCTTGAGAGATTCTGAACAAATATTGTTTTATGTTATAACATTACACAAGAGGAGAATGTGACCTGCATGCACATAACAAATGAGGAGGACTCACCACCAGACAGAGATCACAGGTTTCCATCTCTTTCTCCACTTTGGTCAGGATATGAGAGTCAAGGGTCTCTCCGAAAAACACCACGTTGGGCCTCAGCAGACCGCGGCAGTCACTTTCACCACACCTTGATACAGAAGAACCAAACAGTCTGTCATTCTGCATTTATCACACAATGAATGGTGGTGTAGAAATTAAGGGTCAGACATGAGGCAGCCAGATCTGTCGATCTAAAAATGATCTATTGCTTCATGTATTTATAGTATTAAATTAAATTCTAAGGAAACAAAGGGGCGGCTTAATAAGATATATATATACAAGCCGCAGCAACAGGTGGTGAGAGAGAGCTCAGAGCAGGAAGGAGCAGCAGGTCCAGCAGAAGCTCAAAGCGGAGCAGGTGGCGGGTGGAGATGGTGGTTAATACAACCAACGTCTCACAAGCATACAGAATTAATTGCACATAATCCCTCTTATCCAAAGAGTGGTATACGGAGATTCCACTGTTAATTGAACATAAGAATTCATGTTTATTGAGCTGAGCAAATTGTCATCTTTTTGCTTATGGTGTTTTATTTATATTCAGAAATTTTGTTCCTTTATTATATCACTTGTTTGCTGCCACAGAGATTTCTGTGCATGGTTCATTCATTTTTTCCTTTCCCACCACAACCTTCCCTTTTAACACACTTGCAACCTGCTCTTTAAAGGCAGAGCATTTTTCATTAAAAGTGGCACACACAAAAATTGCAAAATTCAAATCTCCTCTTGGTATTTGCCCTCAAAAGCACATAGCGAGACACACTTCACTGCAGCCATGCAGAATGCACCTAAGATGACAAGCAAACTGTTTTCAGGTGGGTGCACCTGTTTAATAAAGGGAAACTCCAGCCAGCCGCAGTATGCATCAGAAAAGCAGCACAAAAGGCTTAGTAAATGTGACCTCAGTGTTATTAATATGAAGTGACAGTAATCCCACCTTGGCAGTTTATCCACAGGGATCTGGGCATCAGCAACATCTGGGTCAGGTGCACTGTACGTTAAGAGAACAAACACAGCGGGTTAAATAGCACTTCAGCCAACATGGGGGTCAGACTGAAGAGATCGGGCTACAAATCCTGCATGTTTATCAGCGTGTGTGTGTGCGTGTATGTGTGTGTGTGTAGGCCAGAAGTGCTGCCTTTTACCCTTTGTCCTTTAGGGCAGCACATATGGGGCTTCGCCTGTTCACGGTCACATCTCCACAGCTCACACAGCGCGTCTCCATCAGACTGCCTGCAGTCACACACGGAAAACACAGCTGCTTTTCATTTGAGCCCGCCGGAGTCACAGAAAACATCTCCCTCTCCGCACAGTTTATTGACAATAATAGTTTTGTTTTCCTGACTCATACACAGATAATTAAAGCCTGATTTTAAGCAAAAACATCAAACGCTTCAGCGCCGTTTTTTTTTTTGTCTTAAGATTGAAGTCAGAGAATCAACACTTGAAATGATGTCATTACAAGACACTTTTTTGAGAGTTGACGTACTGACATTAAATGAGTGACTAAAGCTTTGTTTATGCTTGCGCAAGTCACCGTGGCGCAGACCTCCACGGATGGCACGCGCACATCGAGCAAACGCACAAAGGCGAGGTTTGTTGCAGGATTCTCCGAAACACCAGAGGGCATACAAACAAAAGATTCTGTGAAGAACAAGAAGTCAACTAGTGTGACCGGCACAACGCCATAAACCAAACTCCCCAATGCAGAGGCGGAATTGTAATTATCTGTAAACTCATATCTCATATTCACGGACATACTTTATCACCTTTATACAATCCCTGTAAAGAAAGGAGTCAAGTATTAAATGTAAATATTATAATTAAACAAAGGTTGAAAGGTTTAATATCCTGTAAACAATTTGATTTGGCTGACAAAATAGAGATATCATGCTTTTAAAGCATTTAAAAACAAATTGGCTGCCATTCTAATTGATTATTTTACTTCTTAATTTAAGTAATTTGCTTATATCTTATTGTGGCAGTCATATGTGAAAAGCCCCCCCCCCTCCCCCCGAGTGGTGGGCGCCTAGTTACAAAACTTTAGAGGAGCGCGACCAAGTGCTGCGACAACTTGCGGAGCCTTCACACTTTACACACAATACGTGATGATGTCATTTTTGGCTCGCGCACCCTCGTGCTGGGGACCTTACGGCGAGCATAAACCCAGCTTAACCTTGTGGGCTCATGGGAAGTTTGTTTGAAAGACCAACAACTATGATTCATAAAATGTTTTTATCACCCAGTAAAACCATGGGATATACTATGCTGTGTACTATACTGTGCTGTCATAGTTTCCAGTAATCACTGACTGTGGAGCAGCTTCAGGATTTCAATTATATTTCACTTAGGGAGATTTTATTAATCCCCTTAGGGAAATGAATCCTCTGCATTTATCCTCCCTAAGCATTTGTGTCTCTAGATGGCAAACAAATACAAAACAAAGAATTAAAATGACACGTCAATTGTATGTTAGGCTTGATTTTTCCAATAAAATTTGTATTCAGTGCAACAGGAAACATTTCTTAATCAAATGATTCCAAAATTATTATGATTATGTCCGATACAGCATAGTATAGCAGTATTTTTTGCGTGGCAATATTGTATCGACGCACAGACAATATATCAATATCGATCTTTTATTATATAAACCATTAACCTCTTAACAATCTGCAGGCCGCTATTCTGTCTTTCAGAGGTTGTAGCGGGCTCAGTCTTAAAGCTAGAGTGAGGATACTGAAATCATGAATCTGAAAACTATCTGAAACTACAAACCTAAGGAAGTGATTGAACCATATCATGTTAGCTTGTCAGGAAGAACGCTAAATAACGCTCCAAAGCTCCGTTAAATTTCGGCGAGAAAAAAACTGGCATGACCATTTTCAAAGGTGTCCCTTGAACTCAAGACACATGAATGAAAACTCTGAGATGAACAGAGTGAAAACTGTATCTTATTAGAGAAAACAGATGTTAACAAACTACATCATCTGCAGTTGAAAAAAGGAAATAAATCGCAATATATGTTATTGCAATACTCCACATATTGCAAAATGTTTAAAATCGCAATAATATTGTGTCGTGACTTCAGTATGGTGATAATATTGCATCGTGGGGCTCCTAGTGATTCCTACCCCTATCTATTATGTCCTGTGAGATTTCACTATTTCATTGTAATGCATGGTAGTCTGTAGTTCTGGCCCCTCACCATGAACCTTGAGCACGTGCTTGGAGCCGGCCTGTCGGTGGAGGTCGTCTATGCACTGGGTGATGAC
>CAKALG010026871.1:0-14363 GCA_916700815.1 Helicolenus hilgendorfi | reverse complement strand
CTCGTGTTGTGTCCAGAGCCAATAGGAAGCATGTCGTCCATGGAGGTGAACGTGGACATGCTGGAGCAGATGGATCTGATGGACATGTCTGACCACGAGGCCCTGGATGTGTTTCTGCACTCTGGGGGAGAGGACAACAGCGCTGCCTCACCTGTCGCAGGTAGGTGGCCACACAAACACACACACACACACACACACACACACACACACACACACACACACACACAAAGAAAGTCAGACACACACATTATTCTCCAGTGAGCAGTGATAGTACTGTCTGGGGAATTTCCGTCTACTCAGGGCTCACTTCAGATCGACCAGTGGAGAAATAATATCTGATAGCCTGAGCCCACACACACACACACACACACACACACACACACACACACACACACACACACACACACACACACACACACACACACACACACACACACACACACACACATACATACATGGGTACATAAATACACATCAAGATATGCACACACGCACACATCTAGTTTATTTTAGAGGCATGGTGAAATTGCTCCACCGGTATCAGGATGTCCTATATTAAGAACAGCATAAACTGCCAAAACTAACCACCACCCACCGAAACCTTTCTCATTCCAAACCACAGTGGCTTCAGTTAAGTCCTGTAAACACGTCATACACGTGGGCAAACACACACACACACATACACACTCCTTACCTGTCTGACCAGCAGACATTCAGCCTGTAGCTCTGCCCCCTCAGGAACAGTCGACTTGAGAGTCCGTCTCTCCTGAGGCACAGTGGAAACCTGAAGGGATAAAAGGATTGCGTTAACATGACGAAAGATAATGTGTCATGGCGTGGCGAGCCACCTTGGCTGAAATAAAAAAAAAAAAAAACACCTCCACTAACAGAAAAATAATAATCTTTAATGAGATAAAACCACCAGGGAAAAAGAACAGAGGTGTAAATGTCATGTTTAGTAAGTGTGGGTGTTGTTCAGGCTGTCATTAACTGAATTAATCACAGGACAAGATGTGTGAGGATCTGGGTGGCTTAATAGAAAAACATCCATCCATACTGTATATCTACTTTCTAAGCCAATTACTCTCCTCAGGGTCACAGGTAATAAAACTAGAATAACCGCCTCGTGGTTGTACGCCTCTGCCAACCAGTTGCAGTTTACATCCATGTCTAAAATGTCATCACTTCATTATTTCATCCTATTAGACATTTGAGTGAAATTATCATAGCTAGCATATGAATTCTTGAGTTATGGCCAAAAATGTGTTTTGTGTGACCTTTGACCACCAAAGTCCAATCAGTTGATCCTTAAGTCTAAGTTAATGTTTGTGCTAGATGTAATACAACTCACTCAAGGCGTTCATCAGATCACTTTCACAAGAATGGGATAGACGTAAGGTCCCAGTGACCTTGACCTTTGACCACCAAAATCTTATCAGTTCATCTTTGAGTCCAAGTGGACATTTGTGCCAAATTTGAAAAAAATCCCTCCAAGTGTTCCAGAGATATTGCGTTCGCGTGGTCCGGATAACGCTGTCGCCGGTGCGGAGGCATAAAAATCATGGCTACCAAAAGTATTTCTCTATGCACCACATACATTGTTTAACAATTAAACCATTGTTCTAAATCAAAATGCATTGTACAGATTGATGACAAAGAAAAAAACAGAATAAATAAGTGGAGAAACACAACATGGCAATGATTTGATGCGTACCAAATAGATGTGAATCATATGTTATGGCCTTCACAGACACCAGATCTCAACCCAACTGTCAAGTAAATTTTACTGTTATAGCCCAATGTCACAAATCACAAATTTGCCTCAAGGGGTTTTACAATCTATACAGCATATGACACTCTCTGTCCTTTAACTCTCGCTTCAGATAAGGAAAAACTCACCAAAAAAAATAAAGGGAAAAATGGGAAAAAATGGACGGACAGATAGACGATGCAAACTGACTGACGTGTTGGACAGCGCTCCACCACCATCATCAAAACACCAAATGAAGGAACATCTCTTGGATGGATGGCATTCATCCCAAGAATGTATAACAAGGAGCATTCAAGCTGCTCTGGAGGTCTTATCAAAGTTGTTGTTTTTCCTTTTATTTGTCACCATCTGTATATTACAGTATATTTGCACAACGCATATTTTACTTTCAATTTGCACAGCATCTTTAACTTTATTTCATTGTATTTTTTTATTTCTTCCATCTAGTGTAAATTAGTTGTTATGTACATTTTTATAGAGATTTGTAAATACAGTGTTTTTCGTACCTTCCTCATGTCTTTTGTGAGTGATGCAAGTTTTTTGTAATCTATGTAAATTGCTTCTATAACACCTCAATTTCCCTTTGGGGGTCAATAAAGTCAATCTATCTATCTATCTATCTATCTATTAAACTGCATTTTGTGTATCAACACAGTCACTAAGGTATTCTTACTGTTTGAAACAATGGACTCTGGATTTTGTACAGACAGTCATGGTCCCCACAGGTTGCATCCTAATCACTTTTATTTTACTTTTAATCTTGCATCTTGCGCCACCGGCAGGTCAAAATTTCACTAGGAAGATTGAAAATGGTAAACATTATACCTGCATGTTAGCATCTGATGTTAGCATTTAGCTTGAAGCACTGCTGTGTCTAAGTGCAGCCTCGAGGGCATGCTAAAACATATCCAGTATATTGATGTAATATTTAATTCCTTCTTCTATTGTTTCTGGCCAGCTTTATAGCAGTGGAGATGAATAATTCAAGTCAAATCTCTATTTCCCTTCTAAGAACTGATTAAACCTACAACTCATAACCTATGAATCATGCAGATTTAATTATATAAAGTATATTTTATGAGCCATGAAACAGAAAATCAACGTCCAATCTTTCAGGTTCCACATTCATATTCAAGAAGAAAATTTTCATCCAAGTGCATTCTGCAGAATAGCAATGAAAACAAGTCAAAGATCTTTGTGCGTGAACAGACAGACTTTGATTCATACAACCCAATCAGCCGGCTGGAGCGCTGAGCTCACAAACCAACTGGCAAAGGAGCAGATCTAGTAAATGCCTTTTGTGCATTAGCAATACTCTGCCAAACCACTTTCAGTTACAATTATGGAAATTGACTGTAGGCTGCATCCTCGTGCACAGAGACACAGAGACAAAGAAAATCAGAGGAGATTGTGTTGTAGCCAGACAGACAGAGCTGGGAACCAGCAGAGTCAGACATTAAAGTTACAACTCCACAAGCCAACGTTTCCCTTTACTACAAGCAGCCAATTAGGTCATCTTAATGTGCAGCGGATCTGCGTCTGCAGTAAGGCATTAGCGCGGTAATGAAAGTACTAATGAACAAAGAGCTAAAGGGAGCCGGAGAGAATCATTTGTTGACTGTAATGAAAAGGCCGCAATGCTTAACATGCATGCTTAGTGTGAATAAGCGTTGCATTTTAAACAACAGTGTGTCACTGTCAAATTAAGAACTGACGGCTTTTACTGCGTCCGAAATCACTCCCAAGAACGCCTCATTTCCACACTGTTTCGTTTCGTGTCTGTAAATTGGTGTAGTATACGGATTACCTCGTGTTCAACGCAGTGAAATGCATCTCTTTACGGATTGATGGAAATGGCACCGCAGATATGGGAGAGAAGTTCATTTTGTCTGTTTATCCCCGTCCACACTAGACGAGTCACATTTATATACTTTTTCGAAGTGAAAAGTTTGACGACATATTGGATAACGTTGGTAGCTTGCTAGCTGTGTGCGTGCAGTTCATAGCCTACATCTTTTAACAAAATACTTCACAAAACGGCTAAATGTGTCGTCAAATGTTTCACTTGGAAAAAAGTGTATACATAGAGCTGTATTACATTTATCAATGAGCTATTATTTTACTTATTAAAACATACAGTCTGTCCTTAATGTGCCACAAAAATGATTTTTTTTTCAACGTACTCGAGACACATTACGGACCAAAAAAAAATGCAAGGAGGAGTTTCGAACATCGGAGATCACGGAGATTCCCATAGGAATAAATGAACATCTGGTTGCATACATACACAGAGGCTGTGTTCCAAATCGCATTCTTTTTCTTTTTACTTTTAGTACATATGCAGCTGCCCTTACAATGTACGTACTGTTGCATGCAGCATGCATACAAGTGGGACATAGGCCTACTACTTCGTCATAACATTGCGCCTTGAACTCTGACCCTCTTGCTCATATATCCGCTGTGCAGAAGATTGTGGGTCAGAATAGCCAGAAAAGCATGCTGACTGACATCCTGGTATTTTTGGCATGCTGCATTTGATAATTGTAATTTATACAGGGACATACTAAATCTTAATGTGGCATACTAAATAGTATGGTGATATGGGTAGTGTAACACACAGAGAGCTATGTGGAAACAAGGCGTTTACTGTCCACCAAGTGTCTGAACTCTGAGTGTAAAATTTATGCACAATATAGTGCCTTAAAAAAAGTAATGTCCATGGCACGTAGACTACTTTCTGCTAACAATCCCACAATGCAATGTGTTGCATTTCATAGAGGCAAAAATGACTGTTGTGTGACTCTACGCTGGTCAACCATGATTCACGTTTAAACCGAGAGCCTTCTTGTTCTGACTGCATTAACCACTGAACCATCAGGTCCCCACGTACACACACACACACACACACACACACACACACACACACTTACACTTACAGAGAAATCATGGTCGGGGAACAGGAGCAGGTCTCTGAGAGGGTCTTCCTTCAACTCGTCCCCCAGTTCGGAGATGACAGTCTCATAGTCGAGAGGATCGATCAGCTTCGGCTTCTCCTGCTGCAAACGGAAACACAGAGACGCTTGATCAGTATTCACTTGTTGGGTATCAAACCTCAATACAAAACGATAAGATACAATAAGATATGATACGAGGCAATGCGATAAGTGTTAAGAAGGGTCTAGTGTTGAATGTTGGCATCAAGTGCGTGATCAAATTGATTTCCAGATGAGTAACATTTCCTAACTTTATATTCTATTGAGGAAAATGTCTTTATCTAACACTGGTACAGCTCGCAGTTTGTCATATATTTTTTTTAAAGGTGCAGTGTGTAGGATTTGGCGGCATCTCGCGGTGAGGTTGCAGACTGCAACCAACTGAAGCTTCTCCCGTGTGCCAAGCGTGTAGGAGAACTACGGTGGCCGACATGAAAACGCAAATGGTCCTATCTAGAGTCTGTGTTTGGTTTGTCCGTTCTGGGCTACTGTAGAAACGTGGCGGCCAGCTCCGTGAAGAGGACCCGCTCCCTATGTAGATATAAACGGCTCGTTCTTAAGTAATGAAAACACAACGATTCATATTTTCAGGTGATTATACACTAAAGAAAACATACTTATTAATAATATATTCCATTTCTGCCAATAGATCCCCCTAAATGTTACACACTGGTCCTTTAAATCTGCTAATTAAAATCTGTTTACATTGCCCTAAGAAAATGTTTTGGCATCTGCACTGTAATTCGGGTAACGTATTAGCACCGATATTGCTATTCTATATTGAACTTCTAAAAGTTATTTCTATTTCATATCTCATATCTATTACTAGATATTGTGAAAGCAGACAAAAGACTCAGTATGAACACAGTTGTGTTCATGAACCACACTATTCTTGGAGCATGCATATTTTATTAAAAGCAGTATCCATGACAGCTATAGTGACATTTCCTGTGTTTTGCCATGACATCATTAGGACCGAAAAGAAACGTAGAGGAAGTAGCGCTATGGTCGAAGTGAGACACACCACGCCTAAAATACACATGTGGAGTTGTTTTAAATGAACTTAGATTAAAAACAGAAGTAGTACTAGATACCAGCTTCATTTAACCAGTCACACGTCGACATGATACATCTGGATTTTTCAGTAAATGAGAACTTCAATAAGCAACCAGACCAACATAGACTAACACTGTATGACCTCAAACATGGAAACACCACATACAACGCTTCTATATGTGAAGGCCTGTTTTCACAACCCCATTTTACACGCTCAGTATAGAAACCACAAAACAATCCATTTCACTCTAACTTTCTTTTTTTAAAACTATGTTGAGATATGGTTATGTATCAGGTCAATGAGTCACACACACACAAAGCAACATTTTAAACATGTGTTTCACACATATAAAACTTCTGTCATTCAGAGAACAGCAACAGAGCAGCAACAGCAGCAAAGTGAGAGCTAGAGCAGGCTGTGGTGAGGTAGGCAGAGGAAGTAATGATCTTTGGTTTGGTTCACACGCATTCAGCACAGACCGGGGCTTCTACCCACCACAGCTACCCTAACAGTCACAACAGGCCTCTTGGTGCACAACCAAGGAAGGAGGAAAGAATGTAACTCAACCCAAGGTGATCTGTGTTTTAGGAAAGCCATCTGTCTAAGTACTTCTGCCCTTACCACCCATACTGTATACTGTTAATATTTACCCCCATGTAATATTCAAAATGAGCATGATTTATACTCCAAAGTTCATCTAGAGTGTTATTTTCTAGTTTTTTGTTCCATGTCTAACTTGTAAAGCTGTTTTACATACTAGCGTTTTCAATAATAAGGACATTGATTAATTGATAAGCCAAAAATGATTGTGAACAATCATAATAATTGATTAACCAATTAAAATAATTAGGCTAAAATGCAACACATGCGCAGCATTTAGCTTCTCAAATGTTGCTTTTCCCCATTTTACATCACTCTAAATTAAACTAGGGATGCACGATGATATCGGCATGTAATCAGCATGGGCCAGAACATTTCCTCTGATATTAAAGCCCGATTAGATGACGCGTATGTGCATGTGACCGTTGACGAAGCTGGTGCAAAAACAAATATGTCAGCAGTCTGGAGGTATGGTCTGCAACTTGTGAAATAGGTCACATTTGCCTGGGTTGTGCCTATTTTCGGGACTGTCTACTCTCAGGTACAGCATCATCCAAGTCTCTTAAAAGTAGGATGAATTTTTCAGTTTTGTTTGAACATGTAGCCTAAAATAAAAATAAATATGTCACGTTTTACATGAAACCTAAGTGGAAGTAGTTTTCTTATTTTGCCCAGTGAACGTGTACATTTTGAAAAGCATTGTATTATATGTCTGCATCTGCCACCGTGGACACCGTCACAATAACAGTTAAGGCATAGTAATATGTTAATTCCACTACAGGAGAGACTCAACATTCTCTGCAATTAGGTGGAAAAAGAATCTGTGTGTTAGTGCGTATATCGGCATCGGCCAAAATGAGTTGGAAAATATTGGCCGAAATTCACCATCATGCATCCCTAAATTAAACATCTTTCGGTCGGACAAAACAAGCCATTTGAAAGAGTCAACTTGAGCTCTGAGAAATAGTGATAGGCATTTTTTTTACTACTTTCTGACAAACAATTAATCAATGAATAAAAAAAAAATCCTCTACAGAATAATCAATAATGAAAATAGCCATTAGTTGAAGCCCTAATAACTAATGGGTTGACAACATTTGCTTTTCTGAACACCAATCACTAGCAAGTAAATGACATGAGATTCAAACAGAGGAGAGCAAAAGGCAGACAATTAGGTCGAGCTTGAGGTTTTCGTATGCCGTGTCTCCACTCTGACCCATGTGACGTCAGAGTTAATGTTTCAGAGATAAGTCTGTGGCTTTCCCCTCACGAGCTGACGTCTGTCAGATACACTAACGTAGCATTAGCTCTGCCTATAGGTGTGCATCATTAATACACACATCATTTAATCTCCTCTATCTGACTCTTCCTGTCACAGTGCCTGGCTCAATGTAGTGTAACAAACAAACCTCCGACAGAGGAGGAAATGAAGCACACAAATATCATTAAACACATTATATATTACAGTATAATGGCCACAATGACTGTGGTCATTAAGGCTGTATAAATCACAACTATGACTATGATTCACAGCATATAAACATGTGTAAGTCACTGATAGTAAACTGTAGCCATGTGATAGTCAATAAATAGTTGAGAGTTGTAAAATGCAGCGTGAAAGTGACGTTCAAATACATACAATACTCAGCCGGGTGAAATCCGATCGCACTCGTTTGCTCTTTATTTTCCTCCTGAAGGTGATTTTGCTCCTGAAGCTCATTGCGAGCAGAATCAAGTAGTAAGTGTGTAACAATATTACACACACAGAAAAGGCAGCAGAACGTCCAGAGAGAGAAACAAAAAGGTTAAAGCTAAATTAAAAGCGAACTAAGCAAAACGCATATCGCAGGCATGTGCTCTATCAGAAGCAGAACCAACACTGGGAGGGTTTGTGAGTTTGTGCACGTGGATTTAGAGGAAGTTGATGTTTGATGTCCAACACACACACACATGCAAACACACACACTCGCTGAAAATCCCCTCCAAGACGAGAAACTAACCAGTCAGATGCTCCCGTTTCTATACGTCATATGTCTTCGGACAATTCAGCAAGACACTATTATCTGTCCTGCACAAATAAGGGTAACAGCTTACAGACATATATTTATTTAAACTCCACATTACTAATCATTCAAACAGACAACCCCTCTATACAGTTAAACACTATCATGTACTCACACACACTCAAAGTCAAACTCTCAGCGTCTTATCTTCCTCTGTCCAAATGTATCAATCACAAACGAACACACATATAGTATGAACTAACTAGCGAGTAAACCATCAACTTCCTGCTCTAAAGCTAACCTGTCCTGACACTGTCTGCAAGACAATGTGTATATATAAAAAGACATGTACAAAATTAAAAACATACAGTGGTATTCACTGATGCATGTTCCCATTTAAGTAAATGCGCACGACACAAAATAAATACAAAATAACAATTGTATCTGTATTTGCCTGTATGCACCCACAGACACCCACTTCCCCTAGATTAACCCTCATAGCAGAACAGAGATCTGTACAAGAGGAAACAACTCATGATGATACAACAAAATGGTATACAGTACCTGCTGTTAACACATTACATAAGGTGCTGCCATGAGGCCTTTTGGGAGCACTAATGTATTACATGACGCAGGGAAATCAATGTACTGCATTATCCCACTTTAAAGGGTCAATTCACCCATATTCCAAAAGAAAACATACATATTATATCACTTATGTTTTTTGTAATGGGCTGTCTGAATTGTATGCCTCCACACCAATGCAATGGAGGTGAATGGAATTTAATTTGTGGTGCTCACAGCATTGAAAAATAAGAGTTACAAAAATCAACACCAGCATCTCCGTATAGAAGAGGTTATGATTCAACATATTGCAATACTGTATGCAAAGTGATATATTTCAAGAAAACTGTCAATGTATAAAGAACACAACACCATATACTGTATATATATATATTTTGTGCAACAGTCCCTCACAGTCCCTGTAACATCCAACATCCTAGCACTACTTTGAAAGGGCAAATACACTGAGAGGGTGCATCTCTTAGCAACTGGGTTAATCTTTGCATGTAAACTATTAATTAAAAATCGCTACAGTATCACAAAACACAATATTGCGATATTCAATATTTTCTTACACCACTAAAAGACACATGAATGTAATGTCATCAATTGTCAATGCTGTGAGCACCATAAATAAAATCCTTTCATCTCAATTGTATTGGGGGAGAGGCGGAAATCTCAGGTACGTATGTCAAAACTGAGCAAACTACAATAACCGCCATGCGGTTGTATGCTTCCGCCAACCAGTCAGGTTGCAGTTTACATCCATGTCTGTTCAAAATGTTATCACTTTATCATTTTATCCTATTAGACATTTCTGTGAGGTCACAGTAACCTTGACATTTAAACACGAAAATTGAATCGGTTCGTCCTTGAGTCCAAGTAGATGTTTATGCCACATTTGAAGAAAATCGCTCCAGGCGTTCCTAAGATATCGCGTTCACGAGAATGGGACAGACGTGAGGTTAGCGTGACCTTTGACTACCAAAATTGAATCAGTTAATCCTTGAGTTCACGAGAATAGGTGGGATGAACAGACGGACGGACAACCTGAAAACATAATGACAAACCCAGAACTATCTGCATAGCTGGATGGATGCCACAAGAGCTAAATGAGTTGTTGTTTTTTTATTCTTTGTGTGCATTGAGCCTTTAAAACATTTGTGATTAATTAGATGAGGAAATGTAAAACTGTACAATGTGAATAAGGATAATCTTTTTAACACACAAATCTGAGGGTGCTCATTATTCTTCACACTATCCTGTTAAGTGTAGTAGCGCATGCTATATGTTTTATTATCTGGAACTCACATGCGTTAATGGCAGTTGGTTTTGGCCAAGTGGTGTGAAGTGACGGCCAATTTTGAGGTTTAAGTGCAAAACTGTTTCCCATGGAATGGAAGTTACATGTGAAATGCAAAGTCATCTGTCATCTGTTTCGCTTTTAACCAGCATCTTGCCAGTTATGAGACTTTGCGATTCATCAGAGAAAACACTACAGTTCATCTCATGACTGCAACTCTGATGGTCATGAGAGAGAGAGTGGAACAACAACCTGCAAGTCTACCAGGGCGAGACGTTTCTAAGTAAAGCATTAATCATAATCTACTGTATGTTGTCCTTATTTAATAACCGTTAATAACTCTTTGATGTTTTGTAGCTGAGACAGTGAATCATAATTACGCTCTTAGCGCTGCACTCCTTCAAACCCATTTAACGTCTGCAGCTCAACCTCCCTCCTCTTCTTTCCCTCCCTCCATCCGTCCTCTGCTCTGCAGCTGCCTCCATCCCTCCCTCACCTCCCCTCCTCTCCTCTCTCGCTTCCTCATTTCATCAAACATCCTCAGCAGCGCACTCCTTTATTTCTTCTTCCTTTGATTCTCTCTGTCTCTTCCCTGATCCCTTGTTCTCACCCTATTAAACATCCCTTTTAACATCTCTCCTTCAGTCTCCTCTGTTTCTCTCCTGCCCTCCCTCTTAGCAGGGGTGAGATAGAGTGGGTGTTGATGTTGGTAAACTACAGCTGTGTGGAGGGCACAAATAGAGCACTAGACTGGTGGCTCACAGCGTGGCTTTCCTCCAGCATAACTGTGAACAAGAGAGTGAGACAGAGAGAGACGGAGGGCGGGGATGCTCTGAATTGGCCAGAAGATAAAAAGAAGAGCCGAATAAATCAAAGTTGGGAGATGATTAAGACAAAGATGGAGCGAAATCACAGGGTTGAACTCTTTGCACGTTGTGCACACAAGCTGGTCTGCGTCATCCTCAAGCACAGATTTAAGGGCTTATCATTTTCGTAAAGGAAAGATTTGAGGAAAGTGTGACAAAAACAGAGAGAGGGGGAGTCTGGAAGAAGAGAAAGAGTGTGAAAGATTCATAGAGAGTATGAGGGAGAGACGGAAGGGGGGACATAGGGGGACAACTGGGACAGCAGAGAGGAGAAGAAACCAGACAGAAGGCATCTGCTTTACATCATTAGAGCAATGCAAGGTCTGGGGAGAGACACAGTGGGACTAATGGGGATTCATACTTCTAAGAGAAGTCGCTCCTCTGATGAAAAAGTTGCTTTTGTAAGGCCAATTTGACGTGTTGAGTAGTGGTGAAGAGAGAATAAACCTTTTTTCTAACTTTCTTGCCTTCTTCCAAAACACACACCGCACAGTTTTTTTGTGGTGGCTGTCAACTTAACACATCTATTTCAGTTCGTCCATTCAGCTGTGTGAAGGTTATTCTGCAAACCATAAGCAGCCCTCCGTCCGCAGTGAACGGACCAATAATTCCCAAAATCACACATATTGTCAACGACCAATTTACCAACCAGTAACACATTATCGAATGCCACTCAAGAGGTCAACACCACCAAAGAGGACTGACAGTGTCCAAAGAGAGACTGGAGGATTTGCATTCTTTCCCTGACCACAGTGTCAGTGACAGCGTGTCAAGCTTGCAGGGAGAGATGGAGGGAGGTAAAGGGGGTGTACTGCACATCTGACAGCTATAGAGGACAATGTCTTGTTTAGCATGTGTTAGACGCTTTGCGTTCCCCTAACATCCCTATACTTTAGAGAGCCCTTGATGGAAGCTATGGTTGCAAAAAGGCTCTTTTGACATTCTCCCAACCAAATGCCTTTTATAAGTCTGAACAGTTTTACCTTTTATCCTGACAGTTATGAACAATATATATTACCACATATCGATCCAGGATCATCGATGCAAAGTGAAAACATCGGTACATATCGTTATCTTTAAGATACACCCTTATTTTGAAATTCCCATGGCACATCTGTGTCACCATTTCCGTCCAAACCCACCTCCTTCCTAAACATTCAAAAAGTGCTTAAACATGAGAAATGTGGCACTTTATAGTGAGGTCTATTTTCATTATTTTTATTAAAAAGAATAGATTGTATTTCATTTAAATATCTGGAAGAACTTGCTCAGTTTAAAATATTGAACTGCTTTTGAATAAACCCTCTCTTGATCAAACAGTGTTGAAGAACTGAAGACCAATTTCCAAACATTTCTATTGACCAAAGTAGGTGATCGTGTGATCAGTTTCATGACCACAAATAAACCTTTCAAGAAGTTTCCTGACCATGATTGGGAGATGGCACATATGAGTTATGAATGACTTACTACTAGCAACTGGTAGTTTTAATTATTTTACATCACAGCTTTCCATTTGACACTACTGATCAATCAATTAATTGAACATCTTAAACAACAAGTATAAATCTCAGAGTCAGTTTTAAATTGATTTCATCTTCAAAATAGAAATTTAACAAGATCATCAAAGCTGCATTTGACCTTTGGAGTTCCCCAGGGTTCAATACTTGGGCCTTTACTTTTCTCCATCATCATGATGCCGCTTGATCATATTTTATGCAGATGACACACGGCTGTACCTTTTTGCTAGATATCCAGCAACTTGATTCTCTACATGATCATCTAATGCAATATATGTCACAAAACCTTTTGAAACTTGAAAAAAAAATCTGGCCTGGACACCTGTGTGAATCACACATCGGACCGCTGTCTTTAAGCATGAACTGGTGCTGCAGGAAACGGCTGTCATTCAGAACAATGACATCTTTGTTTTTTTTTGTTTTTTTTTAAAAAGGTGACCAACATGACTGCATTTTGGAATAAAGTCTTTCAAGCTATTTTTAAGCCTGGAAAAGTGTAGAGACTTTGGCATTGTTTTAGCGCTGATGAATCTCTTACTCTGACATGGAAATATCTCGTGCTAAAGATGATCAGCAAAAGGCTGAGCTGATGCACCAGTTTCTAGTGCAGCCTGGCCTGAATATATCAACACATGCTATTATACTTACAGTACAAGAATCAGCAGGCAAACATGACTTTGCAGTTTAAACTATTATCTGCCACACAGACCAGAAAAACAGACACCACAAGGTTTATGGAGGGAAAGAAAGAAAGGGGAAACAGAAGGGGCGAGTGTAAAGATCCCACACTGCCAAAACTACAACATTTTTTTCCACTGGGTTTACAGAAACCAGGGTCTTTCTGGGAATAAAAAAATCTGGCCAACACTAGTGGATACAGATACCAAACAGATGTACCGACTGTACTGAAAAGAAAAGTGAAAACATGCACTTTGAAGTAATTCATTCATCACTTCTTTCATCCAGTCATTCATTCACTCACTCTCATCCACCATTTTATTCATGGTTCTGTTTGAATAGCTATTTTTATCATCTTCTCTGGTGACCATATGCCGAGCAAGCAGAATTTTTCCCACAGAAACTAGATTCCTCATGTCTGACCCCACCACCCCCCCTCTTTATTCTCCTCCCTCCATTTCCGTTCTTCTGTCTCTCAGCTGTGAAGGGAAACCACCAGGCCTCAATCATCGATCATACATCAACCTCAGCAACAGAGAAAAAGAAAGTGGCTGGTAGAAAAGTTGACGAGATGTAGAGAACACAAAACAGAATGCCAAAATTAAGAAAAGAAAATTTGTACACATGGTAAAAATAGTCTTTTACCTTTTGGCTCAGAACATCCATCCATCATTGCAATTAAAATGCACAAAAATAAACACTCATGCAAATTCAAATATGATGCCACTGTGCACACAGTTACTCCATACCCACATGCTGTAGTCCCCTCTATACATGCCAACACATGCATCAGGTAGAAAGTGAATGAATTGGAGGTGCAGTAGTGTTGGTTACCATTACAATGATGGTCAGAGGTGAGGTGGTGGTGGTGTAACCCTCCAGAGTGGGAGTGGCAGCATCCAATGACATCTGGTCCTGTCGTGAACACATGTGACCGCAGTCGGCCCCGCCCACTGAACGTAGGAGCAGTACCACGCTGGCCGAACAACCCATAATCCACTGCAGTTGACT
>CAKALG010026870.1:0-19858 GCA_916700815.1 Helicolenus hilgendorfi | reverse complement strand
GCAAATTATGCAGTTTGTCAACATCTGTTTTATCTAATAAGACACAGTTTTCACTCTGTTCATCTGTGAGTTTTCATTCACATATCTTGAGGTCAGAGGTCAGCGGACCCCTGTGAAAATGGCCAAGTAAGTTTTTCCTTTCCAAAATTTAGCATAGCTTTGGAGAGTTATTTAGCATTCTTCCTGACAAGCTGATATGACATCAATTCCTTAGGTTTTCTAGTTTCATCTGCTACCAGTATCTTCACTCTAGCTTCAAGCCAACTAAAACCTCTTAAAGACAGAATAGCAGCTGTCAGATTGTTCAGAGGTTAATAGTTTACATAATAATAAGGGCGTAATGTAAAGCGGGCTCAGTTTTAAAGCTAGAGTGAAGATACTGGCATCATATGAAACTAGAAAACACCATCGGTACCAACCATGTCATACCATACCATGTCGGAATGGAGGCTAAATAATGCTCCGAATTTGCGCAAAATTTTGGCGAGAAAAAACTGTAATGGCCGTTTTCAAAGGGGTGAAAATGGGTTGTATGGGTACCCACGAGTCTCCCCTTTACAGACATGCCCACTTTATGATAATCACCTGACAGCTGTTGTTGCCTTTTGGCTGCAGTTTGCCATGTTATGATTTGAGCATATTTTTTATACTAAATGCAGTACCTGTGAGGGTTACTGGACAATATTTGTCATTGTTTTCTTTTGTTAATTGATCTCCAATAATAAATATATACATACATTTGCATAAAGCAAACATATTTGCCCACTCCCATGTTTATAAGAGTATTGAATTCTTGAGAAATCTCCCTTTAAGGTACGTTTTGAACAGATAAAAAATAATAATAATCGTGATTAATCATGGACAATCATGCGATTTATTTGAATTAAATATTTTAATTGATTGACAGCCCTAATAATAAAAGGTTGATACTTGACATCCGTGTATCGATACAATATTGCCACGCAAAATATTGCGATACTATGCTGTATCGGTTATTTCCCCACCCTTATTTTCGGATGACTAAACGATTAGTTTGATTAACCGAGAAAATAATTGGCAAGATAGTCCATGATGAAAATAATCAGGTGCAGCCCTGCTGCAAATTAGTTGTAAATAAAGGTAACTTGTGGGAGACGGGGATGTGTAGGAAATACATGTTTCAGGAGTGGACAAACTAACATACTGTTTGATGTGAAACTTTAAACCAACATCAAGATGAAGCATCCGGACAGTGGTTGAATTGAGCCACTGGTCCTCTAAATGTCAGTGCATGTCTCTGGTACGAGTTTTAATTTAACTTTAGCTGCCGTGTTTGCTCAAATAACTTCTCCTTCTGTCTTCTGCAAATATCTGTTGAAAGTAAACTGGGGACCTGTGTGATTAACCAAACTGCTCGACTGGTTCCCTTGGTGGCACATTGCAGCATCCCCCTGCCTCTCTGTTCCCCTCTTTGATCACGCACATGCTCTTACACACAGCACACACCCTCCCACTGGCTTCCACAGTTTCTGTTTCCCTTTTGATTTCACTCACTGCAGCAGGTCGGCTTAAATTTATTTATGCTTCTTCACCTCTCATTCAGATAATTTGTTGTCGTGCCTTTCTGCTCTTCGTCTCTCTGTGCTGATCCTCTCCAATTAGCGTGTTCTTGATGGCTTCGTTTGAGGCAAGAGCTGCGATTAATTTTTCATTCCTGTGCTGATATTTATAAATTAATAACCTCTAAACTAGATTTAGTGGGCACTGCATTAGCCTGTGTGGATCAGGCTTTTGTTAAATGTATAAGTGTGGGTCCAGCGTCTCTGATAGTTTGAGGTAAATAGTTATGCTCCTTGCATGTTGACCCTTCAAATGTTATGATGAAGAAATGAAAGTAGCAGGACACATATAATGCTATTTTCAGTGGCTGCTTTTCTGAAGAGTTATGTTTTCATATATTTGATAGTTGGTTTTGTAAATGCTAACAGGATGTGGAAATTTCCCCGTGCGGACAACTGTTACCAGTTTTTGGCTTCGCTCATACCACCCAGGGTAAAAAACGCCTTTATGTTGAAAGGACTTTGCCGTTTCATTTTCCTTGGGCCAGGTCCACGCAGCTATTTTGGAAGCCTTTCACTGACGTCTGTTGGATTATGCAGAGAAACCACAACGTCCTCTTTTAGGATTTTTGTTTTACTTCTCAGGCCACTAACAGTAAATCCTTTCTCCCTCCAGCCAACTCTTGGTTTTATACAGTCATGGTTTTCTTCCTCTTCATTAGACGTTAGACTCTGTAGTTGGCAGTTTTGAATTGCTAGCACAGCACTGATGGAAAATTCCATTTAATTTTCACTGGTAACAAATGGTTGATTTGTTGATTTCTTTTCTGCAGCCACTTTATCTTTTTGTGGAGGCCAGAGATCTTCTGCGCACCATATCTGGTGCATGAAATGCCCCAAATGAAAATAGGATAGAGTGTGTTGTTTTGCTTAGATGTTAGGCAACAGACAGATAATCACACAGAGCAAGTTCAAAGTTAATAAGATTTTATATCGTTCCTGTCATTTCAATATTTTTCAGATGTCTCCACCAGTTTTTATTACATCTCAGGACACCATCTATACTTCACATTATACGGACTTGTATTGCCTTTAAACTGCACAAGGTGTGTGAACCGCCTACTTACAGCCTCTTTAACTGTGACTGAGACAATTAAGTAAATCTGTCATCAGTGCAGATAATATCATGCCTTCTCCTTAATCTCTTCTTTCAGACCATTCTTGTTAATGAATAATCTTTGCTGTTTTACCTGGCAGTATTTATGACAGTTAAATTGTGCACCAAATTCAACTCATTTGAATGAGATAGCAGTGATCAGAGGATTTCTATGAAGTATAAAGTTTGGTCAGAATTGACCCGTGTTAAGGTGAGGTCACAAAGTATAGATTCCAATATTGAGGACACTGATTGAGCTAAAGTCATCTTGGCTAACTAGTACATGTAGCTCGTAATGCAGTAGTTACAGTATTTACTCAGATGCAGCCTTTGTGCAACATTCAAACAGAAGTATATTTCATTTTAACCACTGTGAGAAAACAGTGTTTGGATTAACAGGACAGACAGTCTCTCACACACCAAAGTACCTTCACATTACAGCAGAGTTACAGAGAGACAAGAGAATGAATGTGGTCCAGTGTATTAGCTGCAGTCTCTGCTAGAACAGCCTTTAGGGCACTGGTTCCCAAGCTATTTTCCTTGAAGCCCCCCCCCCCCACCCTACTTGTATCTAAGAAAAGATAAGCCCCCTCGACGTCATCACTCACGTCATACAAATCCTCGAACAAAATCCTCAATTTGAATAAGCCGATTCAGTGTGATACAAAAATGATTTTTTTTTATATCTTTAATGAATAGAACTCGTCAGTTTCGTCAACATGAATAAAGTGATGACATCTTGACGGATTAGCCAAGTGAATGCAGATACATAATATGATCTCTTTTTTTGTAACAACTTAATTGATTTACTATAATAGCGTTAGAGCCGTCATAGACTTATTGTGGTTCAATAAATGTAATTGGTGGTGTTGTTAGATTGCTGCTAGACCCCTCGTTAATACAGGTGCGTGCACTATCTTTGCGTGCGTCAAGCGGTAGAGCAAATAGGTTCTTGACCGCAGTGAAAATGTTGTTTTTGAAAGGCTAAATGCCAACAAGTGAGTGAGTGAGTGAGTGAGTAGGTGATATTATATTTACTTGTATATATATTCTTTTATTAACTATTTTATTCTATTATATAATATCAGTGAATGAATGGCTAAATGTGTGAATGAATAAAGTAAATGAATTTAAGAATGAATGATGAATGAAGTGTGAGTCAGTATATGGAGGGAAGATGGTAATAATGAATTGAATGAATTAGTCAATAATCAACCAGTGACTGACTGATTGAATGAATGAATAAAAGAGCTGAAAAATATGAGCGAGTGAATGGATAATTTAAAGAAAGAATCAATGGTTAAGAGTGAAGGGTGAACGTGAATGAATCAGTGGATCAGTCAGTAGATGAGTTTGTGAATGAAAGGAAGAGTGAATGAATAAACAAAAAATCACAGTGTCAATCAATGATGGCTGACTTAAACAATTAATGAAAGAAAATGTGAGTGAGATACTTGATGTATTTATCTACCAGGTGCTTTTTATTTCAACAAGTTTGAGTAGCAGTTTATTAATAATAATTCAAAATAAATACATTTATATATGAGCTGCAGGAAAGTGTGAAAGCACAACAACCAAAAGCTTTCCTTTCCTGTCAAATTGTTGTTTTTAAAAAGGCCAGAAAATGACTTGACTGTCTTCTAAATACAGCATGTGAACGCTTACCGTATATTGTACTCTGCTGTCACCCATAAAGATATATGAAATGTCAATTTTCATTCCATAAACATCTTATAATGAGAATCAAATTCTTCCTCCCAAACTAAGCTCTTTCTCAATATGTTGAGTTGCTTTTTCTCTCTCCATCTGGTGCAGTGTGTCAGCATGCGGGGAAAGCCATATTATTAGTTATCTCAGTGTTTGCCTCTGTGGGTTTCCTGTGAGCTAATTGGAGCCCTCCCATGTGTCCCAGCTGAAAAACTGCATGTTTGTGGTTAAAAATAGGTACAGCATTTCCTGCTATGCCAGCGACGGGATTTGTTTCAAAAAGACCCCACCTTGCTTCTGCTTGTTAATCCTAGTGGTGGCTGCTGCCTCTAAAGTAGAGCAATCGTGTATAAATGCGAACAAAATACATTAGGCACTGCAATATTAAAAAAGGGAGGTATTGTAAAATAACAAAACAGAACGAAAAAAACAATACCAGTACATAACTTGATGTAACAAAATTACTATGAATAATAAACCAGACTTTTCACACCATGTTTTCTTACAGTATACCACTATTTAATGCACCACCGGGGGTCATGAGTGACACTTAACTATGTTTTCATTTGTGTATAATCACCTGAAACTAAGAGTCGTTGGGTTTTCGTTAGCTTAGAATGAGCAGAGGGAGCGGGTCCTCTTCACGGAGTCCGCCATGTTTCTACAGTAGCCCAGAACGGACAAACCAAACACTCTAGAGAGAGCCTCTTGCATTTTTACATTACTTGAGGGCCATCGTAGTTCTACGACACGCTTGTGAGCGCAAAAACGGCAAAGAAAGAGGAGTGAGTAGAGGGGTACTCAGTTGGTTGCAATCTGCAACCACACCACTAGATGCCATCAAATCCTGCATACTTCAGATTTTCTGAAATTATTCACATGTATTTGTTATCATTTTTATGGACAACTATAACCAAATACAGATTGGTTTAAAGTTTATGAATTAAAACATCATTAATATTAGCATGTGTGTGAAGGAGTAACCTGGTACAGTACATATAAAGTGGCCCATTGGGAAATGTAGACGTCCAATTAGGGAACAGCCACTCTGACTCAGGGGATGTGAGCCACTGATATAAGCTTTTCCACTGCAGACTATTTGATTTTGGTCCCCTGTGCTTTCCCTGCCAGGGTCAATTTAATTTTTAAAAGGAAATTTGCCCAGAAGCAACATGCTAATCATGAAATACTCACACATATGTTGGATGTTCCTCAATAACATTTCATCTCCACAGAACCACTCATCAACCGCAACTCGACTCTTGACTGATTTTTAAGAAGAACAAAGTAAAAAAATCTATTCTGTTTCCAGCTAACTGAGAACAATGGTGTATTCAGCAAGACCTTTCTTCTGGACTGCTAGAGATGGCATAGATCTGGCAGTGAAAGTCTGGCACACTGCAGGTGGTGCATTTCACCCCGTTTATGCATCAAAATCAATCGTAAACCCAGCACACTTTCCTAGATGGCACATTAAGTTTTACAAGTTTTACAGTGTCAGATTCAAATAAAACCTCTCTACAATTCTTTCACATTGACTGTGACACACAACAGTTTGTGATACTGCGGCAGAGTTTGTTGCAACAAACAGATTTCATCTTAAAAGAACAATATAATGCATAGACCTCTTAATGCTCGGCTGGCTTTGTATATCTCGTATATAAATTTCCTGGATATAATCATCAATTATTTATACTTTGATGCAGTAGGTTATGGTATTGTCCTGGCCATTTTGACCAGAAATAACACTAAAAAAAGCGTTGGTCATTGTGTTGCTATATGTACGATATGATCCAGGAGGTCCACTTAGAGTAACCAACCCGGTAACACGCTAGAGCATGTAATAGACCCGCCTATCTATAGGAGGATAGCATATCAGTGTTGCGTTTTGCCTCACTGAGGCGTGAATATTACATGCATGTATGAAGGTGCAGAACCAGCAGGGGGCAACAAAACAACTCAATTAGGTTTAGGCAACAAAGTCACTTAGGTTTAGAAAAAACATCACAATTGGCCTTAAAATAAATACGTGAATTAAGTTCAATATGTATAGAAACAACGTAACATCCGTACATAAAACACGTCACAAATGTCAGTAACTCAACGTCAATAACTCGACGTCAATATCTTGACGTCAATAAATCAACGTCAATAACTCAACGTCAATAACTTACAAAACAAAACACCGGTCTTCTGGTTGAAAGTCGTGTGTTTGTTGGACCCATCCACCCCCCCTCACGCCTGCCATAAGCGATCTTTCTCACTTTTTATTCTACGTCACTAGCTTTGAGCGTAGCATATTCACGCTGATGTATTTTACATTGCAATCAGTACAGACTACATGGCGTACAAATGACACGCCAAAAGCAATAACGGTGTTCTTATTGTCTATAATACACCAAAACACTGAGTGTTTTATAACACCTACAGGACGGATTTTACAACTTTACTTAATGTTGGATGACATCACATTACATTAAGCTCATCAGATGTGATGTTATCATTTGGTATGATGTCGTCAGATGAGACCGACAGTTTGTTCAGTGTTGCAGAGGTTTGTACTATATTTCTTTCTTTCTTTTTTGTGTATCTATTGTTGTCAAACTTCCCTCCCTGTGCACAGCAGGCTCTCCCTGTGTGTCAGACTTGATCAATTGGCTCCATGTGATGTTGTTCCAGGGTTGCATTCCCATGCATTATGTTGAAAACACCCTCCCTAAGGATGGGGTGGAGGGCACCATAAGTTACAAGAAAGAAACCTGTGTTTGGGGTAGATGTAATTATTGTCAAGGCAACAAGGACTGGAATCTCTGATAGGGACTATTTTCTATGGAAAACACCATCCTCAAGAGTGTGTGTGTGTCTGTGTGTGTGTGTGTGTGTGTGTGTGTGTTTTGGCCATTTGTTTGGTGAGTGTGAGTGTAAAAAAAAACATCTGTGTGTGAACATTCACGCCTTCTGTAATTCTCTATTTTTTCCACGTCTCACCGTCCGTTTGGAAAATGTGTGTTTTAGAGAGCAGAGTTTTTTCCAAACAGCGACTGGCAAACAGGAGGGCTTAAAAAATACTAATATATGAATGACTTTCTTATGCGACTCAATCTGGTGCTCATTCTGGAGTGAAATTCAGCTGCTAAACAGCAACAAGGCACCTCATGATATCAGTAACAGTTCAGGGTCGTGGCTGTCGTGCTGCATGCTGTTTTTAAGTGTCTCTGTGTAACAGCTGGGGAGCAGGGTTTAATCCACAGTGCGGGGCTGAATTATGCATTATACTGTGAATATTACACCACGTCTATTTAAATGCGGTGCTTGCCCCGTCTTCTCGGGTCTGCACCGTTTCTGCAGCTACTCAGCTGTAGATGCCACATGAGGAGAAAAAAACAACAGCTTCTCCAGGAGTATATGCAGATTGTTGTGTGTGCTTCTACAGGGAGTTTTCACTGTATGTTTGTAACGATGTGCTGCAGTCTTTAACCCTTCTTACTCTGAGGTTCAATGCCATTTTATGTGTACTGTTTGGGGGGGTGTTATGCATATTTTGTAGACTTTCAAGTTCCAGGTCCGTGTGCTCTTTGTTGTCATGTAATTCATTTAATGATCAATGACTCTCTGCTGGATGAGCACGAGAAAAATAGGTCTGTCTTTTCCTAATCTTCATTGTTTTTCTTTTTTTTTTGTTAAGTCTATATATTGATCTACTAAAGAAGATGAAAACAAATATAAAAATGGCTCTGCTCCTGGTAGATAAAGGGCAAGGTGATGTCAATCTCATTGTAAATGGGTACATTATATTACCAGACTTTGATATTGTAGCACATCTGAACTGTGTAGCTTGTAATTAACATTATGTCAGTATTGTCCATGGATGTATAAAGAGAACTGTATACGGCGTTCGAGGTGGGGCCCCATTCATTCTTATGAAAGTTGCTCAGTGGCGCATGAAGCAAAAAAAGCTTTACTACCGAGTATAAAATCACTCAGATCATCCGGCGATCTTCCACATCCATTAGGCCCGTAGAGCAGGCGCAGTAGCGTTTCCTTTAACCCCGCCTCCCATTCCAACGTATTCTCATGCAACGGTTTGTATAGTCCTCCTTTTTCGTTAGTTTTCCTAGTGTCCAGCAAAAAATTTAAATTTCCGCTCATTACATGCACAAAGTCTTTTCAAAATAAACTTCCGGCTTCAGAGGAAACAACTTCCTTAGGTTTAGGCAACAAAACTACTTAGTTAGGTTTAGGAAAAGATTGCGATTTGGCTTAAAATAACTCTGGAAATGGCGTAACTTAAGTTACATGTCAAATAAATCAACGGTGACTTCTGGTTTCACACGGGACATGAACGCCGGTTTCCTGGGCGAAAGTCCGGTGTTTTTTGACCCACCTAACCACCAAGACCTCCTCCTCTACGCGGCGTTCGCCGTAGGCTTGTCGCGGTATTAGGTGTCACCGATGTTACACATTGGTCGGGCACACGCCGATAACCTTACGTACCCACCGTCATTTCGCTTTTTTTGCAGAAATAAAACCCCTTTAGTTCATTTTGGCGTATCAGTGGCATGCTATCAATAGATAGTCGGACGACGGATGCTACAAACTGAAAGTGAATGCATCTGCTCCATATGGAGTCTCAGCTCAGAGCAGCAGGTGTCAGATTTCACACACACTGGACGAGAGAGAGTTGACAGACCGAGAGATGGTAGAGGATTTGGTGTCGCAGCAAAAAGCAAAAGCGGCAATATTTCAGATTTAAACCCAATGCTATAAGGGAACCATAATGTTAATGAGGTAATCGCCACGAGGAGGACGGAGCGGTCACAGCCGGTGTGCACGCCAGACAAACAGCCACTCGATAGTAAAGATCAAAGTAAGCGCGCTACATATATTGACTGTCATCTTTTCTTGTAAAATGTCCGGTGTCACAAGTTTATTAACCGGTGGGAAAATTTCCACACCGTCACATCCCTAGTGCGCCGCTCTTTACATTTCCTTTTTCACGATTGCGTGAATTACACACACATTTATTTTGTGGGATACAGTAAATGAATTACAGTGCACTACCGTTCGTAGGAATTTCTACGAACGGTGTATGAGACCAGACTGCTCATTCACACGAACGGAGGAAGGGAAATAACTCTGTATTCAGCTATTAGTGCATCTTACAACTTTTAGGACCTCATGATTTAAATAAGGACTATGAGATTGTTTGTACTGTGAATTTACCTAAAAAAAATTTAGCCGCTGATTTACAGATGTCTCTTTCTTAGTGTAAGTCTTTGAGAAAAAGTATTGTTGGGCCCAATGGCATCACGTGACAGACACGGTAGTTGTAGTACCATTGTTTAACCACTACGAAAATTCAGCGCTCTTCCTGGTGGCTTGGTATTGTCCCTCTACAAGACTGCAACAATGCAAAGCGATGGCTAATTGTTTGCTGTTTGTTTTGATACCAATATGTTGTAATGTGAATTTAGTTACAGTGTTGAGTTGAAAACAGCTTCAGATCATTTGTAACATACTACTACGACGTCATCGAGCCTGCCTATTATCTACTTCGATTCCACGTAGTGAGGTTTGATTACATGTACACACAGAAAGCAGATAACGAGAGCCAACGAAAGTCGGTGCCAGGTGTGTTTGTGTAATCGGAGGTGTTTATCTGAAAAGTTATCGAGTTACAGACCCCATGTATGAAGCCAGGCAGAAACCAACTGATGTGAAATGGTAATGGAAGAGAAAAATACAGAATCATCTTGTAGTCAAAGTGGGCTAATAAAAACATTTCACTTAACATGTTTTCACTTCTACTGCTTGGTCGAGGGACCACCGAAGCTTGACTTCAGTAATTGCTGCTCAAACTATAAAATTTGCACTCTGCTTTTTGTATCTGAATTGAGAACTCTTAAATCCCCAGACCACATTAACATGTAGCACACACACACACACACACACACACACACACACACACACACACACACACACACACACACACGTACAGACTGTGTCACATCATTTGAAGCATGTCACTTGATGCCTATAGCGCACACTGAATCTGTCTATGCCAATTTCAAACCAAATATGCATTAGGAGGGAATAGTTTCCACGAGGTGATGAGTGGGCAGAAAGAAGAGCAGCTGGGGAGCAAAATAAAATGCTGCAAACTACTATAATTAATCAGAGTGTACAGAATCACAACACTCATTTCCTTTGCAGGTATCCCTCCTCCTCTCTGATATATTTAAGTCCCAGTAGGGTTAGAATTCAGATGGAAACAAAATTAAATGTGCTATTGACAACATTGATAACATTCAGCCACTACATGTCGCATTCTCCCTTCCCCGTTCCGTTGCATTTACTTCACAACAAGTCATAGCCAGGCACTTACTGTCAATCTCAGCCATTTATCCCTTTTTTCCACACTAACTGACAAGCCAGAGGTACCACGTGATACCAACATCATTTTACTATTGGCTCACAAGCCAGATATCTTCCACAGAGACAAACAAAACATTAATTTTGGACCCGCCAAAATTTTTGAAATGATTAATTCACAATCATAATTTTTTTTCAAGAAAAGCCATACTTTTATTCGTCACTTTTCTAAAGGCTCTGTAGATGTGTTTTTTTTTTTTAATATTTGCCTACTTAAAAGTGTTATCAATAACACCTTTAACTTTTGAATCATTTGCCTTTACAGTAAAATGTTCGCTACCGTAACTACTGTCTCTCACCCATGTCTGAATACCATTGGACACAGGTTAAGGAGGTCAGATTTGGAGTCAAAGATCAATTTAGTTTGGCTTTGGCTGCAAAAAACTGAGGAAAATCAGCATAGTTAGTGCTTTGACTTGCACAGGTGTGTGCGAGAACACAGCGGCTCTGTTCATTGGCAATAACGGCGTTGTTCTGTGTGAGGTCATACTTGCACTTTTGGTGTGAAAGCCCTTTTAGAGTCAGGAGAAGTAATCATGGTACAGTGGCCAGATAGTGCCCATCCAGGGGTGAATGTGTTCAAATTGCTGCTTTGCTAGAGAGAGAGAGAGTTTGTTTTCATCGTCGATTAATCTGTCAATTATTTTCTCGATTAGTTGTTTGGTCTATAAAATGTCAGAAAATGGTGAAAAAAGAAAAATCAGTTTCCCAAAGCCCAAGATGACGTCCTCAGATGTTTCTACAATTCAAAGATATTCAGTTTACTGTCATAGAGGAGGAAAGAAACCAGAAAATATTCACATTTTTTTTCCAAAAAAAAAAGTATCAAACCGATTAATAGATTATCAAAATAGTTGGCGTTTAATTTAATAGTTGACAACCAACCGATTAATCGATTAATTGTTGCAGCTCTAATTGACACTGGAAAATAGGCCAGTGCTGTAGCCTGACTTGTAAATCAGTAGCAAGCTTACATAGAAAACAATGTGTCCAACCTTCAGGTAAAAAAAGGAAACATTGCTTATATATGTAAGTGCACTTTATGATGCTTCAAAAAAATTTAATTTCATATTCCTCCATCTGGAAGGGAAAACCTTGACACCTTGATATTTCGAATCGATAGTAAATCACAAAAACAGAAATAGTAATGAAAAGACAGAATATGCAAGTCACACAGACTAAGTCCCTAAACTGTAGGTCTCCCTCTCGTTTAAACTTTGAGATAACTCTTTAACAGAAACTCTCCTCTGGAGGATTCACTTTTGAATCCAGAGTGAGGTTTAATGACAGTCCGGGAAGCTGGCCCATAATCAATCAAGTACTCACGCTTACCTTTATACCACTGCAATTAACCTCAAGTGTCCAATCAAGCAATATTGCAGCACAGAGAGAAAAAGACCTTTTTCAGTCGCCCTCATCAGCTGTTTGCAGAGCCAAGTCTTTTCCTCCCACCTCTTTCACCTTTTCTCTTAATGAAGTCCAAATGTTTGAATCAGCTGCCTCGACCAGATGTCAAGCAATTCTTCCCCTTCGCATTTCACGGCAAAAGAAAATCACATTCTTTTTTTCCCTGCTATTCAGGATATAAATCCGGCAAATATGCGTTATGTATGTAGATCAAAGTATGAACAGAGGAATGTAACGAATGCATGTAACGTACAGTATATACAGTGGTAACAGCAGCAAGCGCTACATATTAGAGGTTTCATAACTCTGCAGGCAGCACTTGTTGAGCTAGTTAGTTAGTTAGTTTGTCAGAAATACAACAGAAAGAGCAGCTGGTGTGTCTGTTTGCAGTGCAACCAAACAAATAACCACAAAGGTGCATTCAGTAGAGTTCAGATCACAGCCAGGTGTCTCTGTAACAACCACTGCTGTAATGTTTGGTTGAATGAATGAATACAACCCAGAATTGGCTTACTCCTCGTCTAGACTGCAAGTTTATCAGACGTGTTTTTCACTCAGACATCTTCTTCAACAAACACTCTCTCATTTTAATCTATGCAGATGTCTACACCGGCTTTGTGCAGGCTCGCGGCTCAGCTCCGTCTCACGGGCGTAACCGTGTCTTGAGGCGTTTATTTTTGCTTTAAGTCTATTTTTTTTTTCCAACAATGTGCGTGTAAACGTGAGGTTGATGTCCAATAAAAAGGCGCGGGTGTATCTGGCCGCAGAGCAGCGGCTGAGCGGCAGCAATGCACTTATTGTTTTCCCCAACGGACACAGTGACCAGGGGCCGGTTAAGAGTAGTGAGTGAGGAGTCAGCAGTCAATAAATGGCAGTAGGCTATCAAACAAACAACAAAAGGTGTTTTGAGAACGAGAGTCACTGCCGCCACAAGAGGTCCTTGAGCACGCAGCCATAAATGAGCACCCAAAATATTGTGCAGTTTGGTGCAGCAGTATATCAGATTAGCCGTGGACAGACACAAAGATGCACACTTAAGCACATACACGACCGATCTCATTATCTCCTTGTGTACATACATGTAGATAATAATAAAGAAGTCAGTCAAAAATTCGCGTTTTTTCCCATCATACCATGAGTAGTTTTCAACACAACAGCAGCAGGAAACAGTAAAGTTGTTATGTGGCCTGTTGCCAGCAGCTCCTCATCTCACAGCTCAATATTTTTCGGCATTTCCTTTGACAGCTTCACAATAAAAGCGACCCCCAGGTGAACACTTTTATTGTGAAGCAGCAGCAGAAGGAAATGCTGGGTTTTGCTGTAATATTACAGCTCTGATACAGGCTGATATCAATGACAGAAAATTAAAAACACTAATGCTGGATTACATGCTGTATTGTTTCTTGTGAATCCCTAATGTGTGTGAAGGCAATTCGAATTCTGCCCCCGAGAATGGTGTACTCTGCTACCAACAATAAAAACTACTGAATGTAAATACATTGAATGGCTAAATGATTAGAACTTAAAAGAGAGTTTTTACCTTCAATTTGAGTTTAGCATGAACAGAATTGCTGAGTATCGTTTATTATTGCAAACCTGAATGGATCTGTACAATAGGATTATAGTAGTGTGGCTAAATGTTGGGGCAGGTTTTGTCTCAGGCAATCAGAGTCCCCTAAAGCAGCAGTAGCAATTACAGAATACAGTAGACTTAGAGGTGGAAGTAGTAAAGAAGTAGGAGAGGTTGTGGAGAAAATAAACCAGTATATTCCAATCAAAATATGCTTTTTGAAAAGAGAGCAGGAGGAGATCTTCAAGGGAACAGTTCAAAGAGACTGAGGTGTTTGTGAGGAGCGCTATCTCCCTCAGTTTCATGAAAGAAGCACAATGCCTTAAGTGCAAACATACAGTATGTGCTCTGTGTACAAAAAGTCAGAAAAATACTTTATTCTAAACCATGAAAGGATTATGTGAAGGAGACACGGCTAGAAAGAGACAGAGGTTTGACATTGGAAGAGGGTGATGGGAATACTGCAGGATAATTGACTGTCCTCTACTCAAACAACGAAGGACCTGTTCCCTGCTGACACAATGGAGCACCCTTATCTGAATTTTTTAGCCCCCCAAAAAAAGCGATAATCAACAACAACACTGAATACGTGTCAGCCAGAGCACCTTGATATACGGTGATACGTGCTTCTCTTGTTTTGAGTAGAAACAGAATACTACTGTTGCCAAAAACGTGTGAAAATATGCATGAACAGCTTAATTACAAGCAGAGCATCATTTTTATTATTATTTGTGCTCCATTGTTGACAGGAAGTCAATAAATCAGTGGTAGGTAGACAATACAGTGCACTGGTTACCAACTTGGGGGGTCCCGACACCAGGTCCCTCTTTCCCTTTAATCTAAAATCTGTAAACCTCTCTGTGTGGAATTGATTAAGATAATCCTTCCATGTGTAAGGTAACATGAAGCTCTTATACACCAACATCCTTTTTATCATACTGTCACACCAAACCTCACGGCCCTTCGCGGAGGTTCTGTGCTGCAGTCCGCGCACATCCAATTTTTAAGTAAAAAATGGGGAACTTTGTGGAGCTTTGAGAATGCCGGTTTGCCGCGAGGAAAAACCCACACGGGGTAAAAACGTTTCCTCATCACGATTCCACGTCAGCTCATGTCTGTGCAGCCGATCTTGCGGAAAACAAGCTTAATAATGACAGACAAACCATCACGTTCAACTTGTCTAATCCATGCAACAGACACAAACAAACCAGATCGGCATCCCAGAAATTCAATATTGCACCAAGATATGGTTATTTTCTGTGACTTTTCTCTAAATTCAGCTTTTAAAAAATAAATAAATACTGGATACTTTTATCTTTTGAGGTCTCTAAAAATTTTCAGATGAGACAATTTGGGATGGCAGTAGCTCAGTCTGTGAGGGACTTGGCTCGTGAATCAGAGGGTCGTCGGTTCAAGAACCCGCACGGACGAAATACGGACTGTGAACTGATAGCTGGAGAGTTGCCAGTTTTCCTTGTGGGCACTGCCGAGGTGCCCTTGAGTCGCAATCTGCTCCCAAACTGCTCCATTTATATTTATATTGAGTCCCAAACTGCTCCCCGGGCGCTGTATAGTAGCTGCCCACTGCTCCTAATACTAGGATGGGTTAGGGGTGGGCGATTTGACCAAACATTTATATCACTTGTATTTCTTTTGGTTTTTGCAGTGACGGTAGTATATCACAGTATTACAAAATTAAAATAGATACTCCACTCAAAACATGATTCTACCTTTTCTCTTTCTATTGGAAATGTAAGGGGACATATCTTAAATCTTAAAAATAGATGTGTTTATTGAAATTGAAAATGAGTTATAGGTCTACGTGTGTTTTGGGAGGAGTAGCCTGCCCCATAATGTAAATGTAATGTGATCATTCAGAGTTAATAATAACAGTCATGCTGTGGTTTTCAGTTGTAAGTGAACTGTAACTGACTGTCAAGCAACCTGGATCTCAGCAATAAAGAATATTTGGAAAAACATTTTGTTTTTTCACATATTTAGCCTACTATTTTATTATTTCAAAGTTTTTTTTTTTTTTTTTTACCTCTTTTCACCACAGCCAACCTGGGAATCACATTACAGTTAATTGAATTAACATCTTTGAAGAAACTGAAAGCTGACATAACCGTTTACATCCTTGTGGACGCCACACACTGACCCGGTCTGTGTGGCTGCTCTAACCTGTTAATGTGGGCACTGAAATAAAAAGTTAAAGGTTCCACTATGAAACGGAGCAACGGTAGCCTGTATGTAACCACGGATAACCTGTGTGGGTGTGACATAGTTTATCAGGTGTTGTATCTCCATCGTGTGTGTGTGTGTGTGTGCGCTAAACCAAAATGTGTGTGTGTTTATCATGGTAATGACACTATTGCAAAATCCATGTCGTGGCCAGCGTGACACCGTTGATGGTGATGAAACTAGTATACCGCCCGTCCCTAGGATGGATTCAATGCAGAGACTAAATTTCACTTTGTGCTGTGCTGTGTACGATGTGTGACAATAACAAGGTGATTTACATTTAAATTTACAATCTGGGAAGGAAAAATGACTCTTTGGTTAAACTGCTTACAGCTGATGTCCACACTGAGCCTATAACGTGTTTCTGATTATTATCTCTGCACATTGCACATATTCTTGATACTTTATACTGTGAACCTTTGCACATTCTTTGGTCAATATTTTTCACCCTCTATCCTCTTTGTTTCAAACAGTGTACACCTTTTTTTTCCATTTTAAAAACACATATTTTTGATAGTTTTATTGTAATTTTTTCCATTTTCTATTTATGATTCCTGACATCTGCAGTACTTGGTCTTTATTTGTATTTTCTCTCACTATGACTAGTCTGTGGCAACAAAATATCAAGGCAAATTCCTTGTACATGAAAACCTCCTTGGCACTAAACCGGATTCTGATTCAGATTTTGGAGACGTCACAAAGGGTTAGAAATAACACAAAACAGAAAGAACTGCTGTTATTAATTACAGATGAATAAAATCTTCTTCCTCCAGGTTACTGATGTGACTAATTTTACCTTCAAAAATGCAACTGGAACACAATATTCAACAACTAACCAACTCACTGTGTGCATGTTACTCTACCACAGATTTAATATCCCTGCACTGTGGCCTGCTGCGGATTATTGCTTCATTATTTATCCTCACAAATTGCCAAGCGCAGTGTTGAGTTGAGCTGAGTCAACCCAAACAGGTGAGTGGGGCCAACGTGTGAGTCACTGCACTCATGTTCATGTTGGGCAGATTTACAGATTTGTAATAACTGAAATACGTCAAGCTAGAGCTTTGCACATACTGTTATACATGGAGGTGGTGTTTGCACATATGTTTTCAAACTGGGAAGGTTAGGAAACAGGAAATAACCCTTTTTCTGCGCCAAACCAGTGCTAGGGATGGATAGATCTGTCTGATGCATGACCATTTAGAAAAAAATAAATTACAAGTACAAGTAGCCAGTTGGAGAGGAGACATTAAGAAACCGGCCATCTGGGGAAGAGCCAGCAGTTGTGGGAAAGACTTGTGTAAGGGATTTGCGAGAAAAAGAGCGGGGTTGCCATGTTTCCTTTCAAGATGTCAGACCCCTAAATTATATTTCCAGGTTGCAAATTTTTTACTTTTTCCATTTGCAGCAAATGAAGAAGCAGAAAGAGAAACTTGGTCTCATTTTAATTACTAAGTTAAGACCTCAGAGTGACATTTAGCTCATTAAGACTTTCCTGGGAAAGGCCATTAATAAAGATGTCTAAGAAGGCATGATGTGGAGCAGACAGGAGGCGCTGTGGGAGATGTGACAGACAAATCAATTCAGCAGTTTGACAAGACACCGTATTGCGGTCCAGCCATGGTAAGCCTCAGCAGAGCACAATGACAGCCCGAAACATGCCAAGATAACCATGTGAAAGTTGGTTGTCATCAATTTCCAACTTCTCTTGGTTTATGGCGTAAGAGTAGACCCACTGTGTTGTTTTTGTTTTTACACCTGGACCAATGCAGCTTCAGATTTGGTTTGGATCATACGGTTTGTTGTTTTGACTCGTGTGTGGTTCATTTCAAGCTAACACAATTACCTACAATTTAATTTGAAATACAATTGTGGATAAACATCACTTGCTGAACCACTGACAGGAGCATTACAGCAACAAAAAACAGCTGTCAAATCAACGTTTGTTTTTGCTGATGGCTGGTAATGCGGGTTGTAACGGCATGAGATTTTCACGGTACGATAACCATCTCAGAAAGCTGTGACCGCTTCGTTCTCCACACGGCGATTGCCTCATTAACATTATGGTTCCCCTATAGCGTTGGGTTTAAATCTGAAATATTGCCAAATAGGTAATAGGTGCTGACTATTTATTGATAACACGGCGCTGATATGCCAAGATTAACTAACTGGGTTCTATTTCTATAAAAAAAAGCAAAACGACGGGGGAAGCGATGGAAAAGTAATGTAATCGATGTATGCTCGAACACCGTGTAACACCGCTAACACCGACTACCACGACAAGCCTATTTCACGGTACTACACTATTATTATCATTATTATTATTAGTAGTAGTAGAAGTATCACAATGACCCTTAAAGGAATGAGAACATAATTATAACAAGCGAAGATAATGTACAGCGAGCCGGTCATTATTGTGAAATAAACTGAAGAGGTTTATTTCACAACAATGATCGCTCGCTGTACATTATCCCGCTTGTTATAATACACGCCTACTTACTGAAGAAATTAATAATTTGACACAAAAATGGTCCACCAGAGTCTGACATCAGAACTGCATCCATAGAAAAATAACATCCACTGTGAGCTTTTGAAATAATGTCCTATGATTATTAACAATGAACAGATACTGGTTGTGCACTACAGCACAGTCAGACTGCACCTGTCTGTACCTTTATCTCACACACTCACTCATTTAGGTCAGTTTTTTTTCAATACCCTTAATAAGCAAATGTCAACTTTCATACCAGCACGGTATACCATTACGACCCTACTGGTAATGATCTGGAAGTCACTGAAATGTGTAGTGTAAAGTCCAGAGTTGAATGTCTTTAGTGGCTCAGGCCCTCCTGTCCTTTTTGGCTGAAGTGTCCTTCTCCAACAGTTTGTTTGTTTAGTTGAGCAGCTGCATGCCTCTCAAAATGTCTCTGCAAGAGCAGATGTGGAGTGGGCAGTAATGTGACGTCTGGTCTCATAAAGCCACACCTCTGCTCATACCAAGACAACTGGGAGGCTGGGCACAAAACAAGGGCAAAACCATCAAATCATGTGTAGGAAAAGCTCAATCTTACAGCGAGAGTTACAAAAGTGTGGCTTTTTGTGACACCCAGCTGATGTAGGCCTACTGCTTAACTCATTACAGAGAAATATCTGCTTGTCCTATCTTAACTCAAGTTTCAAAGATAGGAATTTACTATTATAGGAAATAGGAATCTATTACAGAAGCAATCCCTAAACTCAAAGCTGTGTCCTTCTGAAGAAATCCTAACAATAACTGTAAATTTGATTCTTCATTCAGCAGTCTTCCTGTCATGCCTGCAGCTTTGATTAGAATATACCGGTAGGCTATTCGAGATGGACAAGCCATAATCAGTCATTCTTAGAAAAAAAACAAAGTGCGTTTGTGATGTGTACGTCCACTGGTAGAGCCACATGCCTCCTTGTCGGCCTCTCTAAAGCCTTCTTCTCGGCAGTCGATATCTATTGGTGCTCTGTGTGCTCTTTTCTTTCTGCTCTCTCTCAACTGAAAATGACTTCTAAGGAAAGGTTTTCTGTCAATGAGGTGTTGTCACATCTCTTTGACCATGAAAGTGACATAGAGGAGAATGTGTCTGAGACAGAGGATGATGTTGAGGAGGACCCTGATTATGAGGCATCCTCCTCTGATGAGAATGAGACCCTCAGTGTTGACCCTCCTGTTGTCTCTCAACCACAAGATACACTACCTTCCAAAAATGGAAAGTTATTATGGTCCGTCTCCCCACTTGAACAACAGGGTAGACTTAGTGCTGCTAATGTCATCAAAAT
>CAKALG010026869.1:0-13082 GCA_916700815.1 Helicolenus hilgendorfi | reverse complement strand
GATGGCGTTATCAGCTGTAACCACCGCATGAGAGCAGTGCAGAGCCACGGCCGTAAGCTAGCCAGTGGGGCACGCTCACATGTACTAACCAAGCCCCCAGGATGTGCACCGAGCTTTGAAGCAAATTTTCGTAGTGGCCAAAGAGTGGTACTACAACTTCTGTGTCTGTCACATGATGCTTTTGGGCCCAAAAGGACGTTTTCCTACAGACATACATTGGGAAAGAAACGCCTGTAACTCAGTGGATAATTTTTTTTTAGGTAAATCAACCTCCCAGTATGAACTCTTGAATAGCCTTTATTTAAATCAATAGGTCCTTAAAGTTGTAAAATGCACTAATGGCTGAATCCAGAGTAATATCCCTTCCTCCATTCATGTGAATGAGCCTCAGACCGAGGCTGGAGCGAGGGTTGGGAGGCGGAGTTTAAGGAAACAGTAGTGCGGTTGTTCTATGGGCCCAAAGGATGCGGAAGATCCCCGGACTACCTGGTACTTTATCACTCGAGCCATTTTGGCTTTGTGCGCCACTGAGCAACTCTCATAAGAATGAACGTGTGCCTGCCTACAACGCTGTATCCAGTTTTCTTTATACAGCCTACCAACATGCACTAAAAGCATGCACGACCGACCCAGCTATGTCAACAAAGCACAGAGAAGCTCATATTACAACACACACACAGAGGGAGAGTGACTTAATTCTCTGCTCAGGTAGACATTACTCCTCTATATCTTTACATAGCAAATAGTTGTTTGCTGCTATATTAACGCTCTGAATATCTTATAGAGCACCTTTAAGGATAAAACATACATACATAAGATGGGGTATCCCAGTGGTCGAGTGGCCTTGATTTTGTGTGGGGATTTTTGCCATCACCCCTGTCCCTCTCTAAATATCTCCTTATTTCCTGTCACCCCTATACTGTCTCCTGTCAAATAAAGGAAACAATAAGAAAGCATATATTGAGATAGAATAAACAGTTGTAGTCCACTCACAGCAGTGACAAAGAAAAGCCAGTTGTACATTCATTGCACCTCTGAATATCTCACAGACTCCAGGACCAAAACAAACACCACCCCTGCACAGCGACAACACTCTGCAATAACTGGCGAATCACATGCATGACTGAACACACCCAAACACACAGTGGCACCCAGCAGATACTCACACAATACACAATGCACACACAAAGGCACCCTGCGGTTCATATGAAAACACACACTAATGAACAAACACACTGACATGTGTGTATGTGCTCTACCCAAGAGCACACTGCACTGCTGGATGGTGGTGAAAGTGGCAGCAGCACTTGCTGCCACGAGGTCCATAGCTGCCATGGCAACTGCCTCTCCATCATCTCCACAATACAGAAATAAGTAGAGAACACTATAGAGTAGTTATGCACCTGTCTCCTCTGTTTGTCTCCACCTGTCTAGATGTTCCTGGTATGTTTGTGTTTGTGGTGATACAAAGTTTGAGATGTTATACATGCAGGAACAGTGTGTGACATTTGGGTGGATCTATTATCAGAAATAGAATATAACATTCATAACTATGTTTTCTTTAGTGTATAATCACCTGCAACTAAGAATCGTGTTTTCGTTAGCATAGAATGAGCCCTTCATATCTACATAGGGAGCGGGTCCTCTTCAAGTAGTATGCTATGTTGCTCTGCCATGTTTCTACAGTAGCCCAGAGTGGACAAAACCATTGTCCATGTTTTTTACGTTACTTGAAGGCCACAAACTGTGGTAGCGCCAGCCGCAGTCTTGGAAAGGGAAGAGTGATCTCAGTACTCCGTTGGTTGCAATCTGTAACCACACCAAATGCCGCCAAATCCTACACACTGTACCTTTAGGTTTGTATGTGCACATCTATCTACCTGTGTTCCTGTCTGTCTGTCTATCTCTACCAAGTTTGCATCTCTGTCTATCCATCCATCATATCTGTCAGTTGTGCAAAATGTGCGGTTCCTGTTCAGACACCGTTTTTCTTTCCTGTCTGTTTTCCTCCGACTTTTAAAAGTTGTCGATTCCGTCATCCACAGCCAAGATGAAAAGTGAAAATGTTCCAGTAGCTGCAGGCGCCAGCTCCAACACTCCGTATGACACTGTGAAGTCTCGCTCGCTGAACGGTTTATTTGAAGACCTGCTAACCACACTTTTAATATTAGCCAACCTGCTGTCATAAGCTGATATATCACACAGAAACACCCCAAGCACACATACAGACATCGTCACGGGCTATCACATTGTGAGATATAACACATCTATCTTCAGCATCTCACAGTAGGAAGGTCTCATGACAGGGAGGTGTGAGTGACAGGGATGACGTGTATGTGTGTGTGTTGCTGTTGTGTGTGTCTGTGCTTTACTTTATCTTTGTGAAAACTAATTTAACTTTTTAACTGTCAAAGTGAGGGCATTTTGGCTGGGCCTTATTTCTTCATGGGACTATTCTCGGTTCAGGATTTTTAGGTTACATTAGAATGATAAAAATACAGTATGCATGTGTGTATGTTGGGCTGTCGATGTATTCGAAAGTAGCAACCTGTAGGTCTGACTTCATCTTATTAAAAATACACTTTCACTTGTGATTGACGGGGCGCTACCACGATCTGGTCCGTTCTGGGAGTTTTTCATCTTCATCATCTCAGTTTATGAAAGTTAATTGTAACATTTTGATCACCTAAAAATGTTTTATTCAGTGCTCAGTTGTGCTTAGCTCCACCCTCTCGTGTCACTTCTGCTTGCAAATAACCAAGATGGCGACGGCCAAAATGCCAAACTAGAGGCTTCAAAACAGCAGTCCACAAACCAATTGATGATGTCAAGGTGACTACGGCCACTTCAGTCACACAAACACATACACATACATACAGACATGCACACACAGCCTCCTGTAGCCTTGTTGCAGTGCTTGTGTCAGCTAGCAGGTTTATTTACAGAGTATGAGCTCTCTAATGTCCAACATGTGAACGACAACCTGCTGCTGTGCCTTCACAGCCGTTTAAAAAGGACACACTGGTGTTTCAGTGTCTGAAAAATATCACGACAACAAAAAAAGTAAAGATGACCTCATGCTTCTGAGCTTAAGTTCCTATTTTAAACAGCATTTAAAAATTTGCAAGACACTCCCAAAGTTTTACAAATTTCAGTCCAAAATGATCTAAACCTCGACTATAGAAGATTAATGTTGATCTGTCTTTCTTTTATCATGTCCTTGGGAACAATGTGGTTTTGTAAACATGTTTTAAAGAGTGTCTATTTGCACCCGGGTGAGAATAGTCACACAGCAGCTATTTGGCTATTTACACCCGCTAACAGTAGCAATAATATAAACAGCGACAAAGTACATGTAAGGAGTAGATTGTGGTGGATGAATTGGTCAAACTCAGGACTTAAACCCTGAGGGCTGAGGTTTTCACTTAGTTGTTTATTTTCTGTTTTTTAAATTATTATTTTCAGTTTTCAGTACCAGTTTGGTTAGGTTTAGGCAACAAAACGATTTGGTTAGGTTTAGGAAAAATATACATACAGCACATATACACACAGCACATATACACATATAGTATCTAATGTGTGCCCAGGTTGGGTGCAAATAGCATTACGGACATCTTGGTGCTAATAGCATCTGCCTTTTTTTAAATGGTGAATCTAAATTTAGAGCACAGCTGTTATTAGTATAAAAATGGAAGGTGAAAAGAGAGATAAAGATAGAAAGAAAAAGATGAGCATGTGGGAAGAGATGGCGTAGTTACCTTTACAAATGTGCAGTGGCCTTGGACACTTTCTGCATGTGTGTGTGTGTGTGTGTGTGTGTGTGTGTGTGTGTGTGTGTGTGTGTGTGTGTGTGTGTGTGTGTGTGCATGTGTGCGTGTGTGTGTGTGGGCTTACTGTGACAACAGACCTACCTTTTAGGGTCAAAATTAGAGGCAGGGCTCTGCCAGTCAGTCGTTCATGTTTTACAAGTACTGTAATGGCATTCCTGTTCTAAATACGCTGCACTGCAGGGCGGCAAATTTGTGTGTGCGTGTGCGTACATTCCTAGCTTAACTATATAGGTTAAGAGGCTGTCTAGTGCCAAAGATAGTGTGTGTGTGTGTGTGTGTATTTTAAGCAGCACTGTGAATCTATTGTGTCAGAGCATTGTAAAGGGCAGGAGGTGAAACGAGAACAAGGATGACATTTAAGCTGCAGTTTCCAGTCCGGCTCCCTGCCTGACTTCACTGCAGTAGTTGTGGCCCAATTACTGACGTGTTTTTTTAAAACGCTTTTATTCCTTAATAAATTCCAATATAAGTTCCAATATTAGAAATGTTTTTGAAAACCTTGACTTTAAAGCTTATCCCTCCTTTGTGTTTGTGGTTACTTTCTGCAGAATTTAACACCTGTCTGTGAAGAAGATGATGTACTACAGGATCTATGTTTGTACAGCTGATTTTACAGTATCTGAGTAAAGTAAACAGTTTCTTAACAAACACATCTTTAATAGTTGATTTGTCCCCCGTCAGGCTCTCTTTTCTCCCATTTCCCATCACCCCACTACCTCATACTGACTAATAAACATAAATATCATCCACTTTCTCCTAATGTTTGTCATCCATCTCAGCCCAGCAGCATCCTCACATCATTCGTTTCTCCAATTTATCAGCAAGAGGAAGATGAGAGAGAGAAGTAAAGAAAGAGAAACTGGTCATAATAGAGGTTTATAGAAAAAGCTACACAAAGGTAGCAAGGCATAGATGGAAAGAGATAGTGTGCATGCCTGCGTGTGTGTGTGTGTGTGTGTGTGTGTGTGTGTGTGTGTGTGTGTGTGTGTGTGTGTGTTTGTGTGTGTGTGAGAGAGAGAGAGAGAGAGAGAGAGAGAGACAGAGAGAGAGAGAGAGAGAGAGAGAGAGAGAATTAAATTGGCTGTTTGTTCCCAGTCTGTGCTTCAATCAGACACAGAGAATAGCCTCTAGCCGTTAAACTTTCCAATTACCTTGAGCAGATGGAGCCTGCGGGGCTCGATTTAGAGGGTTTGAAATGGTTGTTGTTGTTTACTGTTATCTGTTATTGACTGTACACCAGGCTACATACAGTGTCAAGGAGGGAGTCTTACTAAAGCAGCGTTCTGCCTCTTTAATCTTTACCTCCGTATATCGCTGTATCTCCCCTTTATACACTATATTCCGTCTCGCTGAATCTTGTATTTGATAAAAGCATAAGTAATATCTGACTATATCTTCTGGATCAGCAGCAGTCTAGCAGTTGAATGCAAGCTTGTGGGCCGGACGGTTGTCAGTAACAACTGTGCTCTTGAGCAAGACCCTTAAACCTCAGCTGCTCCTTCTGAGGAGCTCAGTGGCCAACAGTGGAGCACTGTGGAGCTCCCATGTATGAATGAGTGCTACTGTGCGATTATGAAGCCTGGAAAAGAGCAGGTACGCTCTGTTGACTTTCATGGATATAGGACTGTTAAAAAACTATTTTAGTTTTAAAGGCTTGCAGGATGATTCAAGCACACCCTGAGGAGGTTTAAGGTTTATGTTAAAACACATAAAAGCTCTTTGTACAGGCCTCGGGGAACCACCTGACAAATTAGTTTGAAGTCTTGGGCAAACATGGATTTCATGGTTTGTTTCTTATCAGTTTTTCAAAGTATTGTTATTGTTTATATGAAACACTCTCACATTAATAGTCGATTCGAAGACCTGCTAACCACAATAATTATTTTTTAATTGTCTGTGAGAATGTAAGTTTGAACAGGTGTAACGTATCCTTGTACAACATTTGTATAATATCTAACGAAAAGTTATTACGAAAATTCTTCTTTGCAATATTGTGTTTAGTGCTAATTAACAAATGTTAGCATGATGGTGAACAACAGTCAAAATTATAGGCTACTGCTTTACATCAGCATGTTAGCGTAATCATTGTGAGCATGTTATAATGCTAATATTAACATCTAACTTAAAACACCGATATGCCAAAGTACTAAACTCTAATTATCATAATTTTTTCAACTGTAGATTGATAAGAATATTTAAGTTATAGCCTGGTGCCTCCTATGAGTAGAGTTGGCAGATGTAGACACACGCACACACAACCTGGCACGTTTGAATTTATTTTCCCATTAAATTCTGTAGTTCATGGTCAACATAGCTTACCCCCTTTTTGCCTAATCCCGAGCCAGGAAAAACCCTGACTGAGTTTGTATATTTGAGTTTGTGCTCCTGTGCGTGTAAGGGCACACATACTGTTTCTGTGCATACACTGTTCACCTGTTTCAGTGTGTGCACACGTGTATAAGTGGGAGTTGTCAGGCAGATCTTTACCTTCAGTTCCTCCTCAGTGAGCCTCACTAACCTTGAGATAGAAGGATACCGCAGGGAAGAACGGATGGATGGGAAAAAAGAGGAGGAGAAGAAGGCAGCAGGGGAGGAGAGAGGGAGAGTGTGTTCAGGTGTGGGATATGGCAAGATGGATTACCCAACCCAACGGGCAATTTATCACTGTCAGAGAGAGAGAGAGAGAGAGAGGGAGAGAAAAGAGAGTAAGGGTGAGGGATATAGAAGAGGGAGGATAGGTTGGAGAAAGATAGAAAAAGAAGTAGGTGGAAAACAAAAGGGGCATAAGCATTTATGAGAGAGAAACCCACTGAATCATACTTTACATTATGTACAATCAGTACAATCTTGGTCATTCTCTGGAAAGGATGGACACAGATCAGAGGAAAGACTTTAAAGTATAGTTTTTCTGCGCAAGAGTGTGTTTGTTGTGTAGCACAGTAGTTGTAAAGCCAGTAAAGTAACTTTTCTCTGTAGTTCAGTGTGTTGAACAGGCCACTACTAACCGAGGTATAGATCCCTGTGGCTCAGTATGTGGAGCATCATACTAACACTTGGTTGTGTAAAACCTCCTGAAATGTCTCACTGGCAATAATTAGGACCTGGCATTTTACTCTCAGGCTTTGATATAAATGGACAACCCGTTTACAATATGGACACCAAGGTGAATCGGAGCATATTTAGACCATAGACTGTATATAAAGATGGACGACATGACAGCTCCCCAAAAGTGAAGCCAAAACATCTCGATTGCCCCCTGGTGGCTGGCTGCAGTATAGGTCATCAATCACACCCCCTCCATCTTAGCAGATGGGACATGAGCCAAACTAAAAAGTCAAAGCACATGTCAAATCAAATTTTCCCAAGATGGTTTCTGTCATTTTAGGTAGATCTTATCACGCTGATGTATGTTCAAGTGTTCATTTTTGGTTTTAATTAGTTATTTGATGCTATAAAAAGGGGATGAGACATCATGATTGGCAGCTGTGAGTCTCTCTTGTTTACAAGCTGCGGCTGTTCTTGGCTCACGATTGGTTCGGGCGGCAGACTGTGATACCATGGCTCCACCCTCCGATCACTACAGTGCAGACTCTGGCTCCAAATGACGTCATTGTCTCAAAATGGCAGCTCTCGTATCCGGTATATTTTGCTTCACTTCTGTACAATGGGAGGAAGTGGAGATGCGTCGTCCATCGTTATATACAGACTATGATTTAGACTAATAATAGATGACTAACTCATTCACGCTTAGTTGAAATTGTAGGTAGCTGATCCTTTAAACATTATTTGTTCAATCAATATTTAGACCTTTCTGGTGACGGATATAGGAAATACAACAGAGAAGACAGCAACAAATTAGCTGTATTTTTACTGTGAGTATGGTGTTAAAGGATTACTCTGCATAGCCACCTGCGCCTCTTGCAAATACAGTATGCCATGTGAAAACAGCCATTTACATAGACTACTTTCCCACTTAAATTAACTAGCAATGAAGCCAAGTTCCTCATCTATATTCAGGCGCCAGGCAACTAGCTAATTGGCGGCTAGCTAACACATCGAAATAGATTGTTTTCACACATAGCTTTGGTAGCTAGCTTAATTTACAGTGCAGCTCTGATGCAGATGGTGTACTAATTTAAAACGCAAGCAGCAGTGTTTATGTGCACTTCATTTACGGTCAGGCACCAACATGGATAGCCAGATAATTTAAAAACAGGCGCTGGCAAGAAACCTCCACATAAAAAAACACAGGCAGTAATTTAAACAACTATTTCATTTACAGCTGGGCACTGAAGTAGATGGCCAGCTAATAAAAAACAGGCTCTGTTCCAGCCAGCTAGCTCATTTACGGTGTGGCAGGGGGCCGCTCTGTAGACTTAACACTGTACAAGCTGGGACAAGATTCATAGTTCAGGCTGTTAATAGGAGGGCAATGTTTGCCACACGTAGTGTATATACAGTATACACACAGGCAGCTCGGCAGACACACACTCTTAAATATGCATGAAGCATAAATGAAAAATGCACAAATACAAACAGAGCATGACAGAGAGAGGCCTAGTTAATCTGATCTGTCCATAGCATCTGTTTCCAGTAGTTTGTACCCTCTTTGATTGGGTTTAACATCCCACTACACGCATACACACTCATCACCATCAAGCAATGCTATTTTGGTGCATATGTGTGTGTGTGCAGCGAGGAAAGCACAACTTTGTGGAGCAGAATGGCTGATGAACACTTAGCCCAAGATGGCAACGTTCAGACAGACAATTAATTATGGTTGTCAATCCCGAACAGTGGCTGCATGGACGTAGCCTCTGGCAGGCTGCAGACCGAAGTACGTCAGCAGCATGGTCTGAAGAAGTGCTTCAAAGACTCTCTGAAGGCTTCTTTTAAAGACCTCCACACTGACCCCGCTTCATGAGAGTCGCTCGCCCACAGCCATTCAAAGAAGTGACATTTCAAAGGGTACTATGACGATCTCTGAAGACCAACACATCAAAGCATGTGAAGCCACTGTCATGTCCTCTGAGTGAACCAGCCCTGCTCTCCTGCACTCACTGCAACTGAGAGTAAGGACTACCCTCGGAGTAGTGAAGACAGTCCTCTTAACCCATTTGTGTCCGCAATTTAACTTTTTAGAGGACCTAGTATGCTTGTATGCTTATTTTCAGGTGCATACTTGTATTTTGGGTTTCTACTAGAACGTGTTTACATGTTTATATTTAATGTTAAAAAAACGCTTTACTTTTCTCATACTGGCTGTGCTGCAGCACTTCTTTTCACCCTCTGTCTGAAACGCTCTGTTGGAGCTCCTCTAGCTGACCCACTGTTGTGATTGGTCAACCAAACCAAACTCTTCGGACTCTGCTCCAGCTCCGCCCTAACTGGCTTTGTTTAAGGGCGTTCCAAGGTATTATGCAAATGTGTTACTTAATGACATCACCACAATACAGAAGAAAAGGCAGGACTTCAAGCAAGATGTTTCAGGCAGTTCTGGAGCCGTGTTTCTGTGGGGGAGAGTAACTCCCTTTGGCATGGACTTTGGGTTTTGTAACTTTGCAGACCTTTCACATGCACAAAAAACTATATAACACACTAAAGGAAAGGGTAAAAGCAACAAAGCATAATAGGCCCACTTTAATTTCTTTTGGTGGAAGTGTTCTCTGGGATTGCCTAAGCACAAATGTGAAGACATTTTCAAAATCGACCAAACCATTTTGCTGAAAAGTGAGTTTTTGTTATCATACTATATCTAGTGTCTGGGCACATGGGACAACTGTTTTAACAATAGCCTCAATTATATTTTAGGGAAAAATATAAGGATGATAAGAAAATGTCTGTATCTCAGAAATTTTCAAGACTTTTGACCAATCAGGACAAATGTTATGGCATTTTACCTTATCATACTAAATATACAGCAGTCTTTGGGCACAAATGGGTTCAAGGACTAGTGGCGGTGATGGTGTAGAAGCACCTTCACACATAAACAATTTCTACTCAATAAGAAGGAGAAACACAGAAATATGTTTCATGTTACACGACCAAGAGTTTTTATGCATTTTTTATTTGATTGATTATTTACTACATGGGTTTATGGAAGCTCAATACAACAATACAACATACTGCATAATTACCTGCCAGCCAGCTTGACTGAAGCTGAAAATAGACTTGAGCATTTAGAGAGAGAATATCAGAGTGCGATCAATGTGAGCTATAGCACCAAAACATGTCTTGGGTGTTATCACATCTGACACTTGTATTATTACTGACTGATAGCACGAGGCCTCACCGCAACATTATGCAGTGCACACACGCTGCGCCCACATACAGATATGTAGACACAAACACACTGTTAATCTCCAGCGAGACAGAATGCTGCAGGTAATTTACTGTGCATCCCCTATAGCTAGTTATATTAGCTGTGTATGCTAATTAATTTCTGCATCACTATGGCAACACAAACATTCTAATGCGTTTTCCTCTGTTATTAATACGGCGTGTCAACATCATAAGAGTGTGTGTGTGTGTGCATGTGTGTAGATGAAAGTGTGTGTCTGCTCTTCTAAATGTATGCATAAGCGACTTTATGCAAACGTGTGTGCAGTTTACCATTATGTCCTAACTCCTACACCCATTAGTGAATCATATGAAGGAATGACCAATTAAAAAGATGATTAAAGGAGACTTACTTCAGAGAGAGAGAAGGGGGAGGGCACAGGTAATAAATGAGCGAGAGACAGAGAGAGAAAGCACGAGAGAGGAAACCTACTGGGTAAGTTATTTTTCACTGAGGGGAAACAGAAAGAAACAAAGAGAAAATTCTGGGGAGGCAGGCGGTTTGTTTTCTTAATGTCTCACTAACATGCTATTAAGGTGCAGTTTCTGCTTTGGGTTATTCCTGCTGCATGCTTCACAAACATTAATAACATAGCATAAACATAGCTTTTACACCCATTAGTTAATTCAGTGTTTACTTATTAAGTGTAGTGCAGCAAGGGAGGACTCACACACAGAAAACAAAAAAGAGATTCAGACTGATGTTATTGAATACACCTGCACTTTTCCTACTATGACATGTCAAAGTGTCGGCCGTGAAAAAAGGTCTATTGGCATGAACACAAACACACACCTTCACACCCACACACTTAACATCCATGCCAAATTTCAGCCACCTAGACTGAAAACTGTGGGCGCCAAAGGGTCGGGAAATTTTTGTGGACAGAGTGAGCTAGAGCAGCTGGTTGCAGCTAAAAATGTGCAGCTTCAGTCCATGTTGGACTTTCCTCAGTGCAAGATGAGACATGTATGATAATTCACCCTCAGCCTTTCAGCAAGCAAGGGATAAGTTGAATGTCAATGGTTTTGCATTCGGTCAGAGCCAGTGACGTAGTTTAAATAGCGGAAAGAGACACACCTGGCGGGCGGGAGGGTCCAACAAACACAAAGCTTTCATCCAGAGACCAGTTTTCGCGTCCCGTGCATCACGTCAATCAGCTGTTCGTGCATGTCCCCTGTTCACAACATCAGAAAGTTCGCAATTCAACGTATCCGTGGTTTACAGAAACATCCAATGCCAACATTTCTTTCTGGTGACTGGGTTGGTCACCCTATACGTGAGTTACTGTCCTGGTGCACCTAGTCAATCATCTAAGGCTTAATCGAACACACATGAAGCTAATTGCCAGCAGGTCAGGTCCTTACAAACACATCAGAACAATACAAATCCATAGCACTGACACATTCTCATACACATACTGATATACAGTATATACATACAAATGTTGGCTTTAAAACTGGGGACCCACTGGTGCAGAAAGAAAAACAGGTCACATCTAATTCTTCATTTAGACGATGATATAAATGTAGAAGATACAGTATATCTGCATCATGTCAATGACACAGAGAGCCAAATCACAAATAGAATGATTGCCGTCTGCAAAGTGTCTCACAACAGCTGATTTAGGATCAGCACGGTGGATAGCACTTTTATGTGCATTGATTCTGAATCTAAGTTGTCTCCTTGTTTTTCCTACATATTGTGGGCCATATTTGATATTTATTAAGTGTACAGATAAGTAGCATATCGTTAGATGTGGCTATGCTGCATCATCAGGTAGGTGTGAGCATGTTCGATCTCCAGATCATGAAACCAGCTGTCTAATTTCAGCTACCCTTCCCTTCCTCTATTCATCCTTCTTCACACAACCCCTCTTCTTCCCTCTGTCCCTCCTTCCTTTTCCGGCTGTCTCTTTCCTTTCATTTCAGCCCCTTTTTAATTGATAATTATTGTTATTGTCCTGTTCTTAAACATGTTCACATAAAGCAAGAAAGGGATTCATGTTGTATTCTTTCATATTCATTAACTGTGCCACATTTTAGACTTTTAGACATGGAGTCATTTTTAATGGAAAAACCTGCTTAAGCTAGATGTGATGATTTAAATATGAAAATGCAACTGTGCATATGCCCTACTGACAGTGTCTACAGTGGTGGTTAGTTAATAAAAGCGAGCGTGGCGTGGTGAATGATGTGTCCCTTGATGATGACAGTTTGACTCAGAGAGCCGCAGTAAATCAAATGTGGAAAACGCTGGCAGCTTTTCAAGCTCTATCACCTTAATAATGTCTTCTTCACTTATAAACAAGGTGCTGCTTCACCCTTGTTGTCGGTTCTACACCAGATATTAAGAGACTCTAAAATGTAATGGGCAGGTTGTCAGATGAAAGCCTGCGTGTGTTTGTCATTGGTGGAATTTTAACTAGTTGTCTCCAGATGTGCATTTGTGTCACGAGCTGACAGAATCTAATTTGGTCCTGTATATTACATACATTGACAAGCAACTATAATATGTCCTGAGAGTGAGACGGAAACACCAAGAGAGAGAGACAGTGACAGACAGAGCGTGTTTTTTGGAGAGGTAGTGAGAGAGACCTGTGCTTGACCTCCCTTCAGTGTAACATTTGTCCTATATGTGTGCACATCCATATGTTTGGTGTGTGATGTCATTTATAACCTCTGTGTTATTGACCTTGCTCCTGCACAGACATCAGACTCAATCATTCACACGCACACACACACTATCATTCTCCATCATGAGAGCGATGTAAGTGATCATGAGCCACCAAGACACTTGAAATTTATAGTATTTTCTTCACAGTGTCTTTCGCCCGGTTTCTATTTTTCATTCTTTGCCGTTTTCTTATCGTTCTGTCACACTCCTGCCTTCTACTATGTGTGTGTGTGTGTGTG
>CAKALG010026868.1:0-20913 GCA_916700815.1 Helicolenus hilgendorfi | reverse complement strand
TTTCTATTCTTATTTTATTCTAAAATGTTTAACTATTCTATTGTTATTTTTATCAACTATATTTGCACCAACTAACCAGAGCAAATTCCTAGTGTATACCTCATACACCTGGCAATAAACAAGATTCTGATTCTTACAATAATAATAATATTTATTTGTATCGCGCTTTTCAAGTTGAGAGCACAAAGTGCTTTCCATAGACAGCATTAAAAAACAACAATCACAAATATAAAAGGAAAAACTCAGAACAGCAAAATACAGCACATAATTAAAAGAAACTTAAAATCAGACGGTTGTAAAACAGAGCTGCATTACGTGAAAAAATAAGACTAGCAGTCTGTAAAAATGTGTCTGAAGACAGGATTTAAAACAGAAACACTGTCAGCAGATCGCTGGAAGACAAAGTCCCGAAGCTGAGGAACCAGAACAGCAAACACTCAACACCATCACCTCTGAGGTGAGAACAAACAATGTTTGTTTGACATCATAAACCCAAGGTATATGTTAGAAATAAAACATGTATCAGAACATCCCTTGTTTAGACAACTGTAGAATATAATAGCCTGGTTATCCTGCCTACCCTGCAGCAGGACATTCAGACATATGTCTGCCTATAAACACAGAGATATCTCCAGCCAGTCCATGACCCTGAACTGGAAAAATGGTGAATGAAGGAACACTTTAATGTTGCACATTTGATTAAACTCCAATGTGCTGAAAGTGATGAGTCAAAGCTGCGAAGTCAACTTAGTCACCACAGCCTTAATACCATGATCACACTGACACATGCTTTCTGTGCAATGATCCTCTTACAAATGCAATGAAACTACTGAAGCTCAAGCAAAGCAAATGCAAATATCGAGGAATACGGGCAGGTTATGGGAAGCACCACACAAATCTTGTTAATGTTTAGCCCCAGATAAAACAATACGGCTATCTCAGGCTCTCTGGCGGTGAAAATGATGCTGGACTCTGCTTGTTTATCCAGCGATCCAGCTTAGATTTGGGGAAGCTTAATACACCGGAGGACACACAGAACTGTTATACTTGACAATATTATTTTTGGGCGTACAGGGATTTCTTGAGCTCTGCTTACACAGCATTATAGTGTGTAATCTACTCAAGTTTTACTATACACAAGGGCCCCGGTTACATTTATATAACCTTATAAAAAGTATTATTGGTACTGTAGTTTCTGTATTAAGGGTTCTTTAATCAGCCATCATCCTGCCACTAACAATCCGTTTTTACCACATCAGATTTGCCTCGCTTTGCACACATACCGGTCACGATCATGCAACAGAAACGAGATTAAAGTGGCGATATCATCCGCTGATTTCAGTATGAATGTTATCTCCACTTGAATCTGTTTTGAATTGCTGCAGCAGTTTTTTATCAGAGAAAATCTCCCGTAACCCTGGAATTTCACAGTGAATGGGTTTTCTCATTCAGCAAGTCAAGCAGCAGTCAAGGTACATCTGTTATAGCTGAATGCTTTGCAAACAGCCGAATGAGTGTGTGTGTGTGTCTGCGTGTGTGTGTGTACATTAAGGTGTGTATACTGTAGCTCCAGCAGCATTCATCCAAACCGTTGGTAAAGATGAAAGAATTAAATGATTCCTCAAACCATTCAGATATTTAAACTTTTTTAAAGCAGCCATAATGGAATAATAATAATAATAAAACGGTTGATTTCCATTCAAATCATGGGAGGTGTAGCAGTGTGAATGCAATAAGCACATACGGTATAAGAAGATTAGCCTACACATATTTACACGGCTCTATTTTTGGACACCGCATATACGATGATCCACCGTGCCAAAGACGGTGTCACCTCAGCTTCAACTCAAGACCTATTCCCTGTAGATGTATTTTTGTTGGGTTGGTTCCTTAAACTGTTCTGTTATTAAATGTACGCCTCATTAAAAATGTATGCTCTTTTAGCAACATATGTGGATTAATCTTTGCAGCTGAAGCAATAAGGCACAGAAACACAGAAACAATATACACACACTAGCGACCCTGACTTCATTCTAACACAAATACAAGCAGCCACGCACACACGCACACACGCACACAGTGTATCATGTGAACCTTTGGTTTTCTTTCTCTCTAAGCTGTGGAGATCTGGGAGACTCTAGCAGGCTGAACTCTCTGTCCTCTGAGGTCAAAGGTCATAGATAAAGCCACGGCACCAGATGACGAGCAGACAACGGCCTAGCTCCTGATCAGGCTAATAGAGCTACTGGCCTAATACAAATGTTTGGAAGCCCTTTGCTCTACGGAGGCCGGTGTGAACAAATCTAGCAAACCTAAAACCCAGATGTCCAGAGGTCAAGCCGGCCCTTCACTAACTCGATAACAAATCAGCACATCAGGATACAAGCTGATGTTTAGAGGCCTTTATAAGTAACAAATGTGACCGTGTCCCTTTCTAATCCATATACAAATTAAGATTACAAGATTATTGTTTGCATCTCAATCTCAGCGAGTGAGACTCATTTTGTAAATAGTTTGTGATAACACCAATAACAATATCAATATCAAGGTATTTGGCCAAAAATAATGTGATATGTGATTTTCTCCTTACCGTCCAGCCCTATCTAGGATACACAATTGAGCACAACTCCTTATTCACAAGCCTGGACAATGGTTTCATAGTTAACGACAGCAGTGTTTCCCATGCATTCATTTATTTAATTTTTTTTACATATTCATTTGTGGTAGCCACAATATCAACATTCACCACTACATACTGATTTTCTATTTTATTTTACGATTTAAAATGGATATAATCTTATTTTATTGTAGAGCTGCTCATTGATTTGCTCAGCCATCTCTCTCTCTCTCTCTCTCTCTCTCTCTCTCTCTCTCTCTCTCTCTCTCTCTCTCTCTCTCTCTCTCTCTCTCTCTCTCTCTCTCACGAACACAGAGCCACTGACAACGGATCGTCTGTGAACAGCTCCTCCTCTCCGTGCACACTCTGAATCAGAACATGAATAGAATAAAATCCGGAGTTCACGAACAATGAACACATCTGCACAAATTTGTCCAAAACTGATGCAGTTGAGTTAAATATTTGCAGTGGAGCACCTTATATAGGGTATTATTTAATAATTAATTTAAGAAAGCGTGGGCGTGCCTCATCCTGCATGCCGCTACCACCACAAATAGAATCTAATTCTGTAGGAAACACAGTGTTAGTGTCACTAACACTGCACCGTACATGAAACCTGCTTTGGCGCAGGTCCGCGCTCTCCGAGTGCACTTCTAGTTTCTCTATAATTTCATTTAAAGGTTATGTTCATTTTGCACTAAAGTTCGTAAAATGGGAAAATGCTCCATACTTTTCATTTGTCAATTATTTAATTCACATAGGCTTTACCATGTGGTTATTTCATATAGACTATCTATTTATTGAATTACAAGAAAACATGCTATATTGTGATATACATCATTACCGACGAAACGAGCTATATCATGATAGAAGACTTTGGCCATATCACCCAGCCCAACAATCAGGTGAGCTCCAGTCAATCGCCCCAAACCCAGGACAGAAATATAGCACTGTTGGCAAGGTGAAAAACCATTTTGTGTTTTTAGGAAAACTTTTACTTTATATTTATAGGATTTTATTTATTTATTTTTTTTCATTAATCATTTTTCGTTCAGATTCAGTGAGGGAGCTATTAAAAACTTGGATTCACTCCAGGACCTTGAAATATGATTTCCACTGCACAAGTTCAAAAGGTCCTGGTGGTGTGTGTGTGTGTGTGTACGTGTTTGTGTGTGTGAGTGTGAGTGAACGGGCCGACCATAGACTCAGAATGAAAAGAGCAGCCGTTACCTGGGGGTGTGTCAGCCAAAAGATGCTTTTGTCCATCTGTTGGACCAACACTCTTTAACACTGTGTGCCCCTGCAGCTCTTTGTGAATTCAATGTGTTCACAGTGGTGGAATGTTATGACCGTATCGCTGCCATTCACCGACTCTCTTCAGTCAGGAGGGCTAGACTAAACAGGACAAACTATAACCAAAGACCATTCTTTTATTCCCCCCTCCAGTACATTATAACTAATAAAGCAACTCTACTATTAAGAGCATCTAATGGGCTGATCAAGACTGCAGGCGAGGACCGTACTGACCTGAATCCGCACCCTCACTATTTCTTGGAATTCTTGGAAGTAAACCTACCTCGAGTACTTCTTGGATGGTTTACTATTAGTTTCCCTTGGTAAATACATAAATAATAAGGTGTCTGGCTTGCACAGGGACAGAGTTCAAATTTCGTAATCTCATCCAGCAAACAACTTCTCCAGTATTACGTTAGCCGTGCTGTGGGGATAAACAAGTCCAATGTTGGGAGCTGTGACAGGAGCCAATGAAATTTCATGAGGATGTTGGCACATTTATACTTTGGAAATGTCATAATTTCTATTAAAATAAAGTTGTTTTGGGTTTAAAATCTTGAAACAGACATCCAACACTGGAGAGAAAGTCTGGCTTCACACATAAGTCTTCTTGGCTGTTTCATTCCTCGTCATTTCATCTCTACAAACACTAGTTCAGCCGTTAAAGTAGCAAAAACATCCTGCTTAAAGAGAGATTTTTAACTTACCAAAGAAAAACCCTACATAGGAGATTACCATTTACCTGATAATTTGGATGATGCAGGAAATAATCCGGACATCCGGCCACAGCCATGTTTTGCGCTTCTCAGCTCTCTTGCACAATGTGCTCGGTCGGATCAGTTTGGACACGAGATGGACAGAGCAGAACCTGCAGAGGAAGAAGACAAATAGAGGTTAGTGGAAAGCTACAAAGGAAGAAGGGGGGAGGAGGGTGAGGAGGTCCAAAAGAGGAAGGATGAAGGAAGGAGAAGGAGAGGAGGACGACAGGAGGAAAGGAAGATGGAGTCTAGGTTCTGAGTGGACGGATATAGCCCAGATCACTTCTTAACCCACATAGACCCACGGTAAACAACATCGACAAGCAACAAGGGAGGGACGGCAATTGGTTATAAATTGTGAAGAGTAAGCAAAATAATTGAATCTTTAGCCTATAATCTACTTTAGCACTGATGTAAAGTGCATGGACCGGAGCCAAGAGAAACCATAATGGCTGATATTTGGATGATAAAAGAGCTGATTTATCTTTGCACTACCATTGCAGCACATTTGTACCGTACGTAGAGGTTTGTTGTAAAGAAGCCTCTATTATGGAGAATGGAAAATGAGATGCTTCCCTCACTCTCTCTATTTTCTAAAATCATTTTACCGTTCTGACTCAGACCCAACTGTCCATCTCACCACAGTGCACCATAATTCAATGTCTTTGTAAATAGCTGCAATAGAAGTCACACCTCAGGGCGACTTTGAAGGTGTCCTTCTGCTCTGTGAAGCCTCCCTCCCGGCCATCCTTGGGTCAAAATAACCACAAACTCAACAACATGGACTTTAGTCTATTTGAACTTCTTAAAGTGGGTATCCTATTAACCTCTTGGCACTGCTGCCACTGAATAAACACCTGTAAACACTGACCCAAAAATACCCTGCAGGCATCTCTCCAGGTCCCAAGTTAGAGCCCGCGGTATATTTGGAGCCGAGCAGCTCGGCCTCACAACTATGACGGTCTTTTATGCAGCAGTTCGTGACCCCGTGTTGGTATTTTAAAAATATGCCCTGCCATTTTATAGACAGCTAATATTATCTTGTGTTTGCATTAGCGGTTGTGCAGCAGGCTGCCCTTGTGGCCCTGGAGTGTGTATATATATGTGTGCATTTCTGCCTGTACATGTTCTGTATGTGGGCATGTGTGCGTGTGGATGTTTACATATGCTGCGCACGTGTGGCTGTGCGTGGGTGTGTAAACGCTCTATTTTTAGGCGTTTTCAGGGTCTTTGAGAAGCTCTACTTGTGTTTACCGAGTTGTGTATGTTTCCGTCTCTGACCGACTAGTCAGCTCTGCGTCCAGTAGAGTCAGCTGGCTACCACACTGCCCACTGGACACGCCCCGAAATTGCAAAACGTTCTGACAAAGGTGATGCAAGCAAAATGGCAAAACAGCCGTAACATGAACCAGCCTTTTAAAAGTCAAACTAAAACATGGCAGCTTTGACTGTGAAGGCCCAGTTACGCTTAAACTGAACTAGTTTGTCCGACCACGTCAGAAGCCAAAAGCGTTTATATTTACAGAAATTGTTAGACTGTAAGACATCTACTTAAAGGTGCAGTGCAGTGAGTAGGATCTGGCGACATCTAGCGGTGAGGTTACAGATTGCAGCCAACTTCTTCCGTGTGCCAAGCGTGTCGGAGAACTACGGTAACCAACGCAAAAACGCGAAAAGCCCTATCTAGAGCCAGTGTTTGGTTTGTCCGTTCTGGGCTACTGTAGAAACATGGTTGGCTGACTCCATGAAGAGGATCCGCTCCGTATGTAAATACAGACGGCTCCTTCTAAGGTAACGAAAACACAAGCATCAATGTGCTACAATAAAAAAATAACAGTCGACCTTGCTCATGACAATCCTCCATCTTTGACAAGTTTTAAACACGTGATTCTTCTTTAAAAACAGAAAGTAGCTAACACTGGTCAACAATCCTGTCAAACCCCCACTTTTTTCTTATTCAATATATTATCCGTCGTGGCAGGAGGAAATGCACTTTACATACGCTGCCATAAATTCTGCCGTTTTCCAATCTATAACAAGATATATGTTTTTTAAACATCCAAAATTTGGCTTGCAAATAATGACCAAACCATGAATGCATTCTAAACAAAGAGCTTGGCACCACGATCACTCGGGCCGCTGAAAGGGCTCGCTTGTAATGAGTGAGTGTGTGTGTGTTATTGTGTCAGTCCATGTGTGTGGCCTGGCCTGCGAGGACAGCTCGTCATTTACACATTATTTACAGACACACAGTTTACAACAAAAACAAAACAAATTAACATCAGCCTTGATTGTCCGAGCGGCCCCTCATTAGGCGCCACACACTGGCTGACTGGCTGCGGCTGAACTGTATGTTTATTAGATTTCAAGAGTCAGGAGGCTGTGTCAACTATTACTAGCTAAACAAAACAGTTGTGAGGCTTAAATCTTTATCAAAACTTTAATTTTATGCGGATTAAATAGTAAACATTAAACACCACTGTATTTGGCCTTTCAACATCACCGGTGTGATTTCGGCTTCATCACCTGTGCGTGATAAAACATGGGAAAAAAGCTCAGGCGTTCCACGCAGCATTAAAATACCTCGCAACCCAAGTTCCAAAGCGCTCATACGTGACTCTCAGTGACTGATATATTGACCAAACACACATGCACCTATGCTTAATTGCTCCCTGACACAATCAAAGCCATTCCAGTGCAGGGATTAGAGCCTCTCAGAGCCCTTTGATTCGATTCCTTCCACTTGAACAGCGCACTGAAACCTAACCATCTCTGACCTTGACAGTGCAATTACCCCGGACAGCGTCGCCGCACTAGAAAGGGGCGGACTTTGGGGTGCGGCGGCTGTACCCAGCGGTGAGGTGACTGCATCTGGATTAATTAAAGTGATTTTTGCTCAAACTCGCATGAGGGAGAAGGTTAGCTGGTGGACTTCAAACGCAAAAGGGCCTTCATAATGCCTATCGTGAATCATAAATCCTTTCCAGCACTAACCTGGGTGAGACTTCACAGCAAAATGCACAACAAATATTTAGTGTGCAGTTTATATTATTTAAAAAAAAAAGGTCCATAATGGTGGTTTGAGCCCCATTACCTACAAATCTATTTATCCTTCTAAGTTAGGAAACTAAATCTGAAGGAAAACCAATATGCAAACATGATCCTTGTGAAAAAGGAAGAATTCTTCTCCAATGTCAAAGCTCCTTTAAGACAGCTCCTATAACTGCTTTACCTCATGATCATAATGTACATTTAACACCTGGGATGGATTAGCAATGCCTTTCTGCTGCCAAGATCACAGAAGATCGCTAAAAAAAAAACATTGATGCTTTAGAAAACAGTCCGCATCAATGTGACGTATAGGCGATTTGTACTTAATGAGCTAGAACATGCAATGTTATACGACATCGCCCTTGAGCCAATAAGCCATAAACACTAAGACAATTATTCAGTTAGGGCTTTCCTTTACTCAAAAGTCAGTGTCATTTGACTCTAATAGTGTGAGTGCATGTACAAACCTACATAAAATTGGCAACACAGGTCACCGTTGTGGTGAAACTCTACAACTGCTGTTGGGAAATTTACCCACTTTGACCTCTGAGTGTTAACGGTACTGGACGTTACAACGTATAAATGATGAGTCATGCTTCAAGTGAAACTAAACTTAGGTTTGAGAAGAATAACAGCCTGTGACTACAATCAACAACACGCACAGTGTAGGTGCTCTTGAACACGTACATGCTTGGTCAGTCTGGGGGGTTAATGTGCTGGTATATATGCTTACATCTCCAGGGTCCAGCTTTAACATGTCATGGTGATAAGCCCTCGCAGAGGAGCCAAAGGCGAGGCCTGGGATCACCAGAACCTTGGGCTATTTAAAGTAAAGCCTAATTGAAACAGTAGACACATTTCCCTGAACGGTTCTCCTCTTTTACGTGGTGAAGGTGGATCAGTGACTGGCCAGCTCACCAGACCAAAGATGGATGTTAAGAGGACTTTAGAGGCCGCTGTCTCTGTTTGCAACCAAAACCATGAGGGTAAATACGGCACACAAATGTACTGATCCATAAGGGATTACAAAGCAAAAACAAACTTTCAGACACAAATGATAAATATACATCTAGCACCCTGTATATCAACTCTCATTATGGTTTTAAATAGAGTCATTGCTTATTCAGGCCACAATTCCCCCCCCCCCCATATTAAATGACAGGTTATTAGGTTTTTCCCTTCCTTAAGCCTTTCCGAGGAGTCCAATAAAAATACCTAGAAATGGAAATACTAAACTTTTAACCTCCCACGCTGTATGCAGGCCAACCCTGAAATAAGTGTGTCTTGTGAGCTGCACTGCCAAAGTTGTAAACTGAGGAGACGATTCATTTTTCTTTTTTTTTTTTTTAAACCTGACTGCCTGCCTGTTGGTCTGGTTTGTCTGTCTTAACTGTCAACCAGTCTGTCTGTTTCTCTCTTAACCTCTCTGTTTCTGTGTACCTACCTGTCTACTGACGGTCCACCTGCTCGCCAGCCCGCTGTACATTTTGGTGAGGCGTTCACTGCTCTATATATATATTTCCGTCCTTTTCTTAATGGGAAAATATTCTAAATAGTATCCAGAAACATACTGTAGCATAAACTTTTGCAGTGTACAAGTGATTTTACTTTTAAGTCAGACGCTAGAAGAGCTCTGTTACAGTTCACAAAAAGCACATTTAATATATGTATTTAAATAGCAGGAAAGAAGTTCTCCGATTTTAAAGGAATAGTGTGTCACCTTTCGGGGGATCCATTAGCAGAAATGGAATATACTATTCATAACTATGTTTTCATTGGTGTATAAACTAAACATTGGCTGTAGTGAGAGCCTTTCGTGTTTTTATGTTACCTGAAGACCACCGTATAGTTATAGAGGCAAACAGCGTTACCACGGTCTTGCCCTCGGTGGCTCACGTTACCACAGTCTTGAAAAGGGAGGAGCGAGTGGAGGGGTACTCAGTTGGTTGCAATCTGCAACCACACCACTAGATGCCACCAAATCCTACACACTGTAACTTTTAAAACTTCCTCCAACATTCAGCGTTACTAAATAAAATGAAATACATGCCATGTGGCTTAAGGTATGGAAGGATCATGTGTAAATAGCCATTCTGCTGTTGCCAAAGCTATTACTGAACCAAGACAGAGAATTTCTTTGGAACAATAGAAACGCTGGATTACAGCGTCTGTATTGTGTAACTTGTTGGAACAGAGGTGTTTGAATTCAGCCAGAGAGAAATATAGAGCATGCTATGTTACTGTAAGTATGCATGCAGGGTAACACTTGCAGAAGCATTTAAACCTCTCACTAATGTGGATTTACCGATATGGATCCTGGTGTCATGTGTCTCTCCAGTCTGGGCCTTTTGGCAACAACAGCACACGTCAGAGTGATGAGGCATTCACTGTCAAATCAGACAATTCAGGGGGTTTTCATCAAACATATCAAATCTGTAACAAAATAACCCAGCACAGAGCCTTTCTGGTTACATTCTTTCACACATGGAGCCCGCATCGCTGGGTAACAATACCCCCCCCACACCACACGGTGCTCAATAGCAGCATCTGTACAGCTGTGCAGCTGTGTCAACCACTTTCCCTGTGCATAGAATTGTAAAATGTGTTCATCCCAGTCAACTTCACTTCAGCTGATTGGACTGGACACAGCTTAACACGGGGCCGTTCAGCGCCGCTCAGTCATCTTTGGAATGCAGAGACCGCATTCTTTCCATATAGGGCACTCGGTGAAAAAACGTGTGCAATATGGCGAAACCCCCGGCCTCACGAAATGGCTTTATTTGTGGGCCAGCCAGGGATAGGGTGGATGGTGTCGAGAGAAAAGTGAGGAACATATGGCAGAATATGTGTGTGTGCATACACAACGCAAACACAACACACACTGATTGTAAGCTTCCTACTTAGGTATCATAAGGTCAAAAGGGCACTTTTTTATGCTTCTAAGGGTCAGGTCGTGTCAAGGAACAAAGTGTTTTATCTCCTGCACCCTGGGGTAGATGTCTGCACAGCTCTGTTTTTTCTATCTCACACCCAACTGCTCCTGCAGGATTTCCGACCATAACGGCACGCTCAGATGCGTCGTCCCACCGGCTCCTGTAGGGAGTCTGATCACTCGGTCTGCCCCGTCTCACAGGGAACATTTGTGCAAACGTTATGGACTTTTTGCATGAGAAAAGCTAACACAGATGTTCAGCTGTTTTGAAGGGTAACTTGGACCCTATTTCCCCATGTTTTTGACTAATGGGGACAACAATTTCTGAAATTGATGAGTCCAGCATTGAGTATGCAATATGGTGTTATTGGGGCAAGTTAGCAACATCATGTACGTCCACTAAAAGTGCTTGTTTTTGCCATGACAGGCTCTGATTGTTATTATAAGTGATTGATATTATGGAAAGAGTCTCGGTCAAGGAGAAGTCTCGTTCTGAAATCTGGCGAGGTGACGTGTTGCTGGAAGACAACGGTGGAAAACATCCATGGTGGAAACGTGAGTGCCAACCGGGCAGTTTGTTGTGTTGGAGGTCAGAAAGTGTAGCTCAGTGTTATCTAAAAGATTTTCAACTTCATGGCTGAATATTTAGCTGATGGACGCCCCTATTTATTTGAGCCAGAGTATACGAATATCCAGATTTCACAACGAGACTTCTCCTTGAGCGGGACTTGGACACAATAACAAACAGACTGTATTTAGCGAAAGGTGATAAAAACGTTTTATTTCTCTGTAGGGTCCTTTCCATAATGTTGTCACTTACTTATAATAACAATCTGAGCAAAAACAGTGGTAAAAACAAGCATTTTCAGTGAATGTAACGTTACATTGACGCTGCTCAATTGCCCTCACAGCTCATTTAGCGGCTGCCGGTTACAACTAACTCCCTCAATACTGGACCAATTTCAAATATTGCTGTCCCCATTAGTCACTTAGACACAAAAACATGGGAAAATATAGGGTCCAGGTTGAAAAATAACGAAGTTACCCTTTAATAAGCTGAGTCTTGGTTGAAAAAAACAGCATTAGAAGTAACGAATAACAGCTTCAACTTGAGGAGCGCAGAAGGAAAAGTTGACAGAACATTGTGGGTCACGTCTCGTTTAAATGATGGATAGATTTCCTGGAAGGTTTCATATGGTTTACTGGAAGACGGCGCATTTACATACAAGGTTAAGCCCAATAATAAACAGGCTCTCATATTTTCATATATGAAATTTCATCCTGTGATAATGATGCTGACTGCGCAAGAATAAATACGTCCCACGCCCGCTGCGTTTGTGTTGGGCCCTGTGTGATCTGTGGAAACCCCATTGCAGCTCGTGCAATGTGCAATGTGCACGTTGTGTGTTCCAGCATCTGTGTGTGCATGTCTTCAACTATGACTGACAGTAGATCTAAACTTACTATCTCTTGGCAGTGAAGCAACAAAACAAAAAGAGGAGTGTCCTACAGTCCAAATCCAGGAGGTTCCCTACGTTTATAGTGGTCAGACAGGTGAGAAAAATAGCAGGTTAAAGGTTAAAATGCTTGCAGCAGTAAGAAAAACTGAACTGAAATAACAAGAATGAACAGTTTTATTTAGGCTAATTGCTCAGCTCAAACGTAAGACTAGTGACTACTTGAGAAAGAGAAAACTGTGTTGGGGTAAATGTATCTCAATTAAGCAGATGGCTATTTAGCTGGCAGCTGGTGCTTATATGACCCTGTGCAACTCTAGCTATAAATCTGCTACATTTTTAGTCACACACACCCATAGCCAGTTGAGAACAGCCTGTTTTATGATCTCAACAGACCAGTCACAGGTGAAATGAGTCGTGAAGGATGATACGGGATAGCCGGGGTGACAGAACAGAGCATGTCACGGTTCCACGTCTTATATACTGGTTGTTTTGTTCATAAGAACACAGACCTCTGCACCTCCTCTTGGCTCTGTTTTCAGGCTTTAAAAAAATCTAGCCCGTGACGGGAGAGTTTGGCCAATCACAGGTCATTTCAGAGAGATAGCGTTCCTATTGGCTGGTGGGCGGTGCTTGGTATTTCATCAACTGTTCTCAACATGGCTGCCGGGTTAAAAACTTTTGGGACATTTAACAGCTAAACAGTACACTACAAGATGTTTCTGGAAACATCTGAGGTGAGAAATAGGCATGACAGTAACAGAATGTTGATTCTATTTGATCAGCGCTGCCTAGTTTGACCGGAGTTCACGAGTGATTGACAGCTGCTCAAAGACGGCAAGGCTCCAGCTCGGCTCTGATTGGTTGTTTTCCTCCGGTCTGTGAAATCTTGCAGATGCCATTAGGAGCACCGGAGGACACAGAGGCACATCATTTCTTTCAGATTACCTGTCTCATGCTCTACTGTCAGGATATAGTTTTATAAAAAAACACTTTTTTTTAACCCTATTTGCTCCATTTCTGCCTACTGCAGCTTTAAAGCTGCTCTAATCAACATGTCTAACAATTCACTCTCACCGCTACAGGTCATCTGACACTAGTCACACCCCTTTCTCAAGTACCACACCCGCTGACGCCTCCCATCTCCCCGATTCCCACTGTTAACCCATGCCGCTCTGTAACGCAACATCCACCTCCCTCTCCTCCAAACCCTCACCCCCTCATCCCTCATCCGACCCCTACCCTCATCCTGCACCGCTCTAGTCCTGAACATAAACAGCGTCTTAATTCAAGAAATGGCACAGATCCAACTGTGTGTCTGGGGACTTGTGGAGAGCCCATTGAAGTGAATGTACTGACCGTAACCCAACCCCTAGAGAGAGGAGGTCAATTATTCTACTGTATGTGTTTAAAGTAGCCAGATGCCTTTACGGGAGAATATTTAGCATGACGCTGTGAGTTATCAAAACTTCCTATGGCGAGGCGATCTATAGAAATGTGCAGTTGTGAGACAGGGAGTGCTGTGTGTGGAAAGATAAGTCGCCTTCTCTACTGTATTGTTCTGGGCTGGAGATTCCCACCAGCCTTCAGCTGCTCATATAACTGTAGATCACTAAATAAAGAGTTTGAATTGACTGTAGGTATTACACTAACAAACACTGACCGCTGATCAAAACTTTTTTGGTATCCCAAGTAACTCTAAAATTAAAATAGCAAATAATTCCAATTATTATTCTCAAAATGAGGTTATCCGAGTAGAAGAGTGTGTTTCGGTTGTGTGTGTGCTGTTGTTTCTGCAGAAATGCAACACTGAAAGACGGGAGAGAGCGAGTCGAACAGAGCATCTCTGTCTTCTGTTTTAATCAGCAGATTAGATGGTAGTCACTCCTCACTGGATGTGCTTGTTGCACATGTTGATTAGTCATTAATTGGCAGCTTTCATTATTTGAGCGCAGCAGCGTAAAGTGGGGCTATAAGAGAGGGCCTGATGTCATGCCGGGGGAGGCTGAATAGCACCAGTCTATGAGAGAAAGGCCTTTTGGAAATGTGGACAGTGCCTAATTGGATGAGGATTTCATTGGGCTGCTTGGGAGAACCGGTCTTATGCAATGGCGTAGATGAATGGAGGGGAGCTTGGGAGCAATTGTGCTTGTGCACAAGTTGGCTGCGATGGTGGCCCCAGAGGGCTGCGCTGGATGGATTCGCCTTCTCATGACGCCATCTTTACTACACCTGTTGGTAGCAGATAACCTCTTTAAATGGCAACACAGAACTGTCGCATTAGACCTCCTTTTGGTCACGAACATAAAGCTGTGTCGTGGCGTCATTATCATCTACATTAAAGGAAACATCAAATCCCAAATAAAACTGACCTTGTAGGTAAAACATAGGGCTGCGTGATTATGGCCAAAATGATAATCCCGATTATTTATCACGATTATTCTTTGATTTTAGCGACAGCGTATTTTTATTGCACTTTCACATTAAAATAAACAGAGCACTGTTTTCACTCTCACGCTGTGCTACATCCCTGTTAATGTACAAATTAGGACTGAACGATGTTGGAAAAAACTGATATTGCAATATTTCTTTTCTGCTATATATATATTGCAATATGAAACAATATAGGAATATTCACCCCTTCACTTTGTTAGCTACATTTTAAAGTTAAATCGGGTGCACTTCGAGAGCAAAATTAGCGACATTAAGAGCTAGATAAACAATGTTATGCTCTTAATTTAATCAGAAACACACCGGTTGTATAGATAATATCTATACCCAAAAGTGAAGCTAAAACATCTTGATCACCGACTGGTGGCTAGCTGTTAGTTTAGGATGTGCTTGATTTGATATGCTGCAGCGTTTTCTATGAGCAGAACACGCATTTCAAACATCAATATCTCAGGCGATCATGTTCATCTAGTTATGGGAAGCCAAAATTGTGATCTTGCTTAATATTTGATTAACTGTGCAGCCATGGTAAAACATCTAACTGGTATCAGAAAAGAGCTGGAGATCTGTGTGACCACTCGAGGGGAAAGGGGAACAGGATTTATTTGACTTACTTACTCTTAGGAATGCTAACAAACTTGGCTGGCAGAAAAAAATCATATTAAGAAGGACTTAACGAAAGTCCTGTTCCTAAGTACCAAAGTACATCACTCTAAGCCCTGATAAGTCTGGGTATAATACTAGAAAACCAGAGGGCAGAAAATGCAATTATGTACGACAAAATACATGCATGCATGGTCAGAAGTGCTATATTCAGAGCGTGAGAAGGAATCAGAATGAGCTTTAGGACAGTGATATAATTCGAGAACAGAAAAAAGCCTGTATTGTTCTGAGGTTTTCTCACTGGGAATTATTTCTGGGGGGGAAAAAGCCCTTTTTGTTTTTAATCGTTTGATACATCTACCAAAGCCAAATTACCATGGTTTGTTTTGATTTTGCGTTGCAGATTACAGCTGGTACGGTGAGTAGGGGTGTAAGAAAATATTGATACACGCGATATTATGTTTTATGATACTGTATTGATTCTCCAAAACACCGTACTGATTTTTAATTAACCGCTTTTCCGTCTTTTGGAGGGTGTAGCGGGCTCAGTTTTAAAAGGTAGAGTGAAGGTACTGGCATCCCATGAAACTAGAAAACCTAAGGAATCCATTGGTACCAACCATGTCATACTTGTATGTCACAAAGGAGGCTCCAAAATAACACTCCAAACGTACGCTAAAGTTTGGAGAGGAAAAATAGGATGACCATTTTCAAAGGGATCCTTTGACCTTTTTGACCTCAAGATATGTGAATTAAAATCGGTTCAATATGGATACTACCCCATGATTCTCCGCTTTACAGACATGACAATCACATGCAGTTTTTTGCATGCAGTACAAATGTGTTATTTTCACCTATTCTAAAACGGTGTATTTTAATTTTCCTGCATACTGGGTCCCTAAACAGTCTTAGAAATTTGCATAAATTGGATATGACTGGAAAGCTGAGACTCTTGTGGATCCATTGAGTTCAGTTGTATTCATGTGTAATGATATTAGTCCCCATAGTAGCCATTTCACATGCTTTTTTTTATTCAGATTTTATACATATGGTGTGTCTTTATACTAGTTATGACAGTTTTTTTTAAAATTAGATTTGAGAAAAATCACAATATATCGCCTTGCTTACAATATCATAATATATTGAATCGTTACCCCTGTATCGTGATACATATCGTATCGCCAGATTCTTGCGATATCGACAGTGAAACTAGGAGAGAGGGGCTAGCTAAAGAAAAAAGGGAGGCACACAATGAGGGACAAAGAGACAAAGATAAACTGAGAGACGGCAGATATATAGAGATGGAGAACACCAAAGCAGGGGGTACAAACGGTGTACATTATGTGTCGGAGAGATAATTCCGTCTGGCACATCGTCTCGCATCCACACCGCATTACCTGCACCCACCCGAGCATGTGGTCCCTCAGGTGTTCAGTTACCTACAGAACGAGGGCAACATTCTCGCAGGCTTGGGTTTCAGCCACATTTGGACCAACACCAGACAGCGAGGAACCCAATCCACTGTACACTTTGGTGGTTAGACGAGCAAGCATTGCATCACCTCGGGTCACAAGTGGAAAGCGGAGCGAGAATCGGGTCTGTATAGGTCCGTATTTACAGTATGGAGGAGGAGGAGGAGAGGGGGAAAGAATAATACCGCAAAGTTTTCCTCTGGCAAGCGTTTAGGGTTCTTAGAAATGACTCTCTACAAAGCAGAACATGATTACTCAGCTTTGAGATACCAAGTACATAAAACATTAATTGGGCTGTAATGTCAACAATAAGTGGTCACATGAGTCTTAAGGACTGTTAACTTGCGGCCAAAAGGGAAACAACCTACATGCAAAAGTTTGTAGCACACTTTAAGGCCAAGTATGTGGTAACCCAAACATTTTAACAGAACGGAAAAGAGTGATTTCTAGAAATGATGCCTGATTTTGCAACAGTACAAACTCAACCTTTAGCCAACAAAACAAACAGCAGCCCCTAACATCCCTGGATTACTTTTTGACCACTGACAAGCCCAGCTGAGCATTTTGGTACAGAGTTGCTCTGCTTTTAGACGCGAGCAGCAGAGTCAGTGAGTCGACCGACATGAACTGTGCTGTGCTCCCCCAGCAGGCTTGGGTTAATGGTGTCATGACATCAGGGAGGGGGTATTAACAGAGTATAAGCCTAGACTAACCAGTGCTGAATGACTGCTGGCTGACGCAAGACCCAATGGAATGCTGCCTGGAGCACGACCACAAGCTCTTATACCACCAATACCAGCTAACAGGATAGCTCTGCCACTTCTCCCCATGGATGGCAGCTGAAACTATATGCATATACAAGCACCGGCGACAGGGGGGAATCCAACGTTACGTGCATTTGTACATCAAGAAAAATGAGGCTCGGAGTTGTGGTTATGCAACAAATCTCAGGGGCGATCGCTGCCGAGCACACAGTATTTCAATCAAAAACCAATGCAAGCAGAACGCATTTTACATCCCTAAGAGTTTCTCGAAAGACAAAAACACACACAGGTCTGAATCCTAGAGCGAGTTGAGTATAGCTTATTGCAAGTATAATTATGTGCAATATGTGCAGTCAGCAGCCTTTTTGGCAGCCTGTAGTCTCGCAGAGTTCATGCCCCGTCATGCCTGTGCTTACTGAGCATGGACTTGAAATAGCAGGACTGGTGCTGAGAGGAGGGGCGAGGGGTGGGTGGGGGTGAAAAGAGACCGCAGCCAGAGCGGTTGCCATGTGCACGGAGATGTGACCACAACATAATTAAATGAAAGAAAGCTGGAAATAATGGGCCGGGGCAAGGAAAAGAGAAATCCTCTTTGGCTGTAAATGGGGGGAGGGTGTCAAAAAAATGACATGCTTGAAGAGACACAACTATAGCATGTTTGAGACTGTATGCAGCAGCGGCCCACGTGATCAAACTATGCTTTATTCAACCGCACTGTTAGAGGTTAACATGCAGAGAGGGCCGTGCATGTGTTGCAGTATCTAAGAGCTCCGGTGTAGGTTGCCAAGTTGAGTGGAATATCAGCGGTTGGCCAGATCGCGTGCTTCACGTCAGTGACTCCAGAAAGGTTGCTGACTGAGCTTTGATCGCCTTAATTCTGAAAGGTTTGTTACATTTAAGACATTTAATACGGTTGCGTATACAGGGTTTTAATTAATCCAACAGTAATTAAGCCAGTGTCCAGTATCACAGAGGTGCCACCTATGGAAATAGAAGATAGCTCTGCCTGTGGAGCTGATAAACCCAGATTAATGTAAACCCTTTACATTCAGGAGAGTTTTTCCCTCCAAAGTGTGCACTGACAGATTTGAGATGCACTACCTACAAAATCTTACCACGTGCATCGGTCTCTGCACGCCTCCTCCCAGTCTAACTCCACCGTCCCAGTGAGAGCCCTGATCTGCATTCAAAGCACAACGTCGATAGTTCCCAGAATCATACATTTTTGGTGGTTATGCAACTTTCTGCAGAGACCAAACGCAGTCAATAAAGAAATTGATTTGGAAGAATGCCCAAATGACGGGGCAGATTAGACCGTAGATCTATGAAGAGTTGCTTTGTCAAGACCTTTACACATTAGAGTTAGATTAGATAATGATCAGGCTCTCTCTCTCGTTCACACGCCCTTTCTATTAGCGTTACCGTCCATCAGGGCTGAACAATTTTGAAAACAATATTTAATTATTTTGACTGATATAGCAGTATGATTTGCAATATTAAAGGAAATTATATTTTTTTTACATTGTTATTCTCATTTTCATTGAAAAACGTCTGTACCAAACAAAGATGTTTTCCGTAGAATATGATGTGTAGGACGGGACATCTCTGCATAAAATGGTATTTTGACAAACATTTTGCCTTTAACAAATATTGCGCCTCTTAAGATTTGAAAATTGCAGTAGGCTAGGCCATATTGCGATTTATATAATTTTTTTATTAATTGTACAGCCCTAGTTACCATCATTACATAGAGTTTCTTAAAGTAATATATAAGTGAGACAAAATTTTGCATTATTGACTTATTGATATACGGGATAAGATTCAGTAGGCGTTTTGAAACAAACGCCACAATTAAACAATAGAGGAGTGGTGCACCTGCAGGTACAGTGTGCATTTACAGTATTGGGGCAAAAGCTGGATTCAGTGAAGACTTGAAGGTGAATGAGTAGGCCAGGGATTACTAAAGATTTTCACATCCCACATATGATAAGACTTCCCAACACACTCCCTCTGGGAGCACTCTAGGAAGTTCTATTGATTCAGTGCGCCACACTTGCCTAACAAGTGCACTGATAACACTTTTTACAGTCAGCTCAGTAATTAAAAACTTCTTCCTGTTATCAAGTTAAAGCTGCAGCGGGTAGAATTGGAGCAAATAGAATTAACAAAAGTTATTTTTATAAAACGGTCACTATATCCTGACAGCAGTGCACGAGACAGGTAAACTGAAAAAAATCATGTGCCTCCGTGTCCTCCGGTGCTCCTAACGGCATCTGCAAGACTCAACAAATCGGAGGAAAACAACCAATCAGAGCTGAGCTGGAGCCTTGCCGTCTCTGAGCAGCTGTCAATCACTCGCAAACTCCGATCAAACGGTCAAATTAGGCAGCGCTGATCAAATATGAATCAATATTCTGTTGCTGTAATGCCTATTTCTCGCCTCAAATGTTTTCAGAAACATCTTGTAGTGTACTGTTTAGCTGTAAAATGAGAAAGATCATGTTGAGATCAGTTGAGGAAATACCAAGCACCGCCCACCAGCTGGAGCCCTGTGATTGGCCTGAAAGGCCTGAAAGTCTGAAAACAGAGCCATGAGGAGGTGCAGAAGTCTAGAAGAACACTTGAAGAACAACGTGCTGAAAGGTTATTATGGATTCTTTGCCCAACGATGCCAAAAACATTCTGCCTACTGCAGGTTTAATTCTGTGGTGTCTCCAAAAACTGATTCAACTCAACAATCACTTGCTTTACAAGGGGAGTCGGGACCCTCTGGAACGCAACCAAGGACCCCCTGGGGGACCCCGGAGCCCACTTTGGGAACCACTGCAGTAAGAGGCTGCATGACTGAGTGTCTCTGGGAAAACGCCTCTTTCTCCCCCCCTTCCCACTCCTGTCCCCACCCCCAAAGCAAATGCTGCCAAAAGGATAAGGCGATAAGACGAGACTGGAGAAACTCTCACAGAATAGTGTTGGTGTGTGTGTGTGTGTGTGTGTGTGTGTGTGGGTGTGTGTGGGTGTGTGTGGGGGTAACGCGTGGAGCTGGAGTCCTACTGGACAGAAAGTAGGCTATGGGCCACGGTACACTGCTGTTACGCAATCGTAAACAAGGCAGGCTGTAGGGATCAAAATATTGTTCCCTAAAGAGAACAAGAGAGTTAAAGGTTGAGGAAGGTGCAGACGCGTAACGGAACTAACCCCGGAACAGTCTCCGGTCCGGTGGAAGCTTCCTCCCACTGTAGTAGCAACACAGTAAAGTAATAAATATAGTCAAATGCAACAGCCAGATCAGATGAATCAAGTTGTTTTCAAAGTTCAATGACTGGTCAGAGAAGAGAGAGGAGAGAGGAGGGGAGAGAGAGGAGAGAGGACAGAGGAGAGGAGAGAGACAGGACAGAGGAGGGGAAAGAAGAGAGAGGAGAGGAGAGAGGAGAGGAGAGAGGAGAGAAGAGTGAGGAGAGGAGAGGTGACAGGGGAGAGGAGAGAGGAGAGAGGAGAGGGGAAAGGAGAGAGGAGAA
>CAKALG010026866.1:0-14363 GCA_916700815.1 Helicolenus hilgendorfi | reverse complement strand
TGTGTAGAGAAGTGTGTATATGTATATATGTATGTACACACACAGGTGATAACAGTACAGTAGTAAGTAAAGTATAGAGAGAAAAGGTGACAGTATAGTGGTAAGTAAACCTGAAGTATAGGCAAACCTGAAAGTTTCACTCAAATTGACCATTAGGGGGTGCAACCGATTTGGTCGTAAATGACTGAGCATCTGTCTGATCGTCATAAAACAGTTCGTCAGTTATCTTTAATACAGGTGTCGGAAAGTGTCAAAGGTCCATCGCCACTTGCCACTATATTTTCTGCTATATTTGTACAAAGCAAGCATATTGGTTTATGGATTTTTTTATAGGGCAAACCCAGCAGCAAACTGTTTATCTGTCTTACATACTAAGTCTACTCCTCGTCACCATTTTTCTTTTAGAAATGATACACACATCAGAGTTGAGAGCGAGAAAAGAGAAATGAGAGGGCAAACTCAGAACTGTCATTGCAACTTCCTCAAGTAGCATTGTCATTGCAGGTACCGGTCACCTCCTGGTGATGGCGTGACACTGAGGCCATCTCGGGTGAATTTGATTTGTAGTTGTAGATTGTAGTACAGGAGAGTGTAAAGTGAATCAGCCACACCTACGTCCCCTTGCACCTCACAGACAAAGGAGGACCTGGAGGACCACCAAGGTACCTGCTGTTTCTGTCTTTGCTAATCTCATCTCTTCTACGAGGACATCATGCCCAGGCAGACTGGAAATCCCGATAGGTGCTGACACTGTGTAATATGATATCTTGGCAGATAGCACCTTAGAAATTGCCTGAGCTGTCATGGAAGTACAATTGATTCCCTCTAGAGATACAGTAAGAATAATAAAAGGTCACTTTGGCTGTACTGGGCGAGCCAGATGGAGGTTGTGAGTGTTTATTCTTAATACCCGGCCTTTGACTTCCAAATGAAATGTGAAGATAGTAAAGAGAACACTGGGGTGAAGGCAGGCGTTCATTCCACCGGTGAAGAGACCACTGGTTTCTATTTTAGACTGGATACTTCTAATTTATGAAGTAATGATTTAAACACATTTCCCCCTTTCTCAGCAGTGTGTAGAAGAGATAAGCAATGCTTAGTCCTGAAGGTCACAGTCTCTCGTTTCCCCTCTGTTCTGTCTCCAGCACAGCCAGTCAGGCCGGCCATAATCGCTCTCATTTCGGATGGCACAGTCCCAGGCACATGTCCATGTAATTGGCACTCACAGAGAGCCGTGTAATATTATGCACAGCCTGGAAAGAATATACTGGAAGAATATTACATATGCTTTTAAAATGTCCTTTCACAGTAATTCCACTGACATTACTCTGGCAGTTGAAGGACACAAATTGGGGTTGCACGATCGGCAAATTGGAAAGAATGAAAACAACAACGACAGCAAAAAAACGTATAATTTGAAGTTCTGCTTCTATAGGAACATTGAAAATGTAGCGTTTCACACTATCTTATGAAACAGAGTTTAGCGTTGTGAACCCAGCCCAATGTATGGCTAGAAAAAGGCAGATGTGTTTCCTAATCCAACATGAAACCGCTACTTTTCTTTTATGAAAACACAGACATACATTTGTTATATTTATTATATCTTTTCATATTTTGCCCAACTTTGTTCATAGTTTTCTACTGATGTCTTCATATATGTTATGTACCCAAATGAAAGTGCCCAAGTAAACATAATGGAGTAGTGGAAAAGACAATATAACTCACACAAAGCGATTATTGAGGATTAATGTAACAGAAGTTCCTATTATAGGAAGGGAAGATAGAGAACAGCAGCTAATATGACAAAGTCCTTTTTTGTTAGGGGATAAGTGAAGGACAACTCAATCACTGGTGCCCAACTAAATTCATCAAGCATTGAGGGAAAAAAATCCTAATGAGTGGGCGTTCCCAAAAATTAAGTGAGGGATGTAATGATAGACAGCAGCCCAGAGAAATTATGACAAGGAGCATAAGAAGAGAGGAAAGGAGTCAAAAAGCTTGAGAAGGTGAAGAGAGAGGAGAGACGTTGTGAAATGACTTGAGGGAGCACGGTGACAGGCGATGGTGGGAAGCCTTAGGGAGGAAGGAAAGAGGTATTAGATGGATGTGACCTCATCAATCGCTACAAGAAAAAGTTGTTATAAACGTTATTTTTCAGAGTTGATTTTTTATGTCATGAGGATTGTGGTTAAAAAGGTAGTGATGTACTGTATTGTTTTCCTAACTGGAATGTGCAGATGTGGCATGTAAGTTGTTTTAATTGGTCTTGATCTTGGTTGTAAATGGTTTTAAATGTATACTTCAGGCTCAGTTGCGAATCGTACCTGATGTATCTTGAAGGCCCGGCCTCAAAACCTATTTTCTTAATCAGCTTTAAACTTTTGCAGAAAGTTGTATGTTCATGTAGGACCCCATCGCTCATTGTACAAACTAGGGATGCTTATTTAGACTTTTCTTACCAATAGCTGACCCTTGTTAGCCGATCATTAACCCTTAACCGACAAGATTAAAATGTAGTATCTAGAATAGACAAATTTCTGAGACCCATTGAGAAATGACCAATAGGGAATGGGAATCGCGGAGCATTCTGGGGCGCGACGCCATTTTTGGAGGGTAGCGTAGGGAGCTACGGTAGACTATCATTATCTGTCACCATCAGAAATGTATAAAGTATGTGTGAAAGACAAATACCCATATAAAGAGAAGCTAACAGAGGCAAAGGGGCAATATACTACAAAATTGAAGTTAGTTAATAATATTGATCCTTAAGAATTAGGATGACCTTGACAGTTTGCCACACATTAGTCACTGATGTGTTTTTTGACGTTAGTGAACACATGTCAACAGTTCAAAATATGCAAATCTTTGGAGGCCGATGTCCAATTTACACACAGGTAGTAATATGAAATTAAGATCTACAAGCCAATTGCCAACTACACAATCATCCGGACAAAGATAAGCTAGCTAATGTCATGATAATGAAATACTAATAAAACATGCGTTAATACTGCATAATTAATATTTTTTTCATAATAGCAAACAACTTGTCTACTGTCTGTTGACTATGAGATTAATTCATTTTTAATCAAATATATTTTTAACTGTTTGACTGATTAATCGAATCAGTCAAAATTCTTATTGTTGGTTAATGGTTAAATGGTTAATTATTAACATCCCTAGTTCTAACCGTTTTGTTTGTGCTTTTGTCTTTACTTTTTTGCACTGGTTTGAGGTGGGCAGGTGGCTTTTTGCCATGAGTTCAACAACATTTTAAAACATGATGACAGTTGTGTTGTTTCGATTTATCAGCAATTTCAGCCAGTCCACACACCCACACTGTCCTGATGAAGCAGATTAGCTGAGTTTCCAATACTAAACTCTTAAACCTACAATAACTAAAGTTATTCATTGGCTACTTGGGTGCAGCAGAAACGAGCTGTAAACACTGACATATTATCACCTTTTAAGTTGATATGATGAACTTGTTAGGATACAGTTGCCAATTTGCACATCCAGCAGATACAGAGCAACATTAGCATTCATTTAGAGTCATGTGTCTGTCCACCTGATGGATATCAGTCACTCACCTCGATGAAAATATCTACATCTTGCCCAAAGGTGAGGGGAACTGCAGATTTGATCCATAGTTAGAAAAGTATTGATTATAGCGGCTTTAATAAATTACAACTAAGACTGTTTTTTTTTCCTTCCAGAACTTTAAAGGGGACATCACAGTACACCAAGACCTGCTTTATAATCCAAAATAAGACATGGAAATCTCACTTTCTACAATATGGGACCTTTTAATTTTTAATCCTTGCTTATTTAGTCATGAATGTTTAATGTTGTTAAGAAATAGTTAATATTTAAAACCACATTTTCACATTCCGTAATCACATATGGGCTTTCCATGACCCCTTGTGGTTTTATTAATTTACCTAAAGCTAAACAAGAGCCAAATGAATTGTTCCAGCCAACAACAGCAGCTTCAAGCAAGCATTAGTGTTCCGTTCTTGTAGAGGCACAATAGCACTTAATACTCCCATTATCTGTCCTCTTTGGTCCCTTATCCTGATTCCTGTCTTGATACCCTCACAGATCTGATAACCACTGTGTCAAACTGGATTTAGTTTTCCGTATTACGTCTTTCAGAGCTCCACAGAGATTAGATCCGTTCGTAGGCCTAGCCCTGAGTTTTCACCTCCTAGAGCAATATCTGCAGTCACTTGTAATAACTGTTGATCGTTTTGTTTCTGTAAATTGGATTGCAGCACTTTTAAGCGTGCTCTGCTATGATGTGCAGTTTGGGTCTGTATCGTGATAAAGCTGTAGGCCTTTCTATAATGACCCATGGCTCAGGCTTTTGAATAAATGCCACGACAAATAGATTAGATACACTCACAGAAATAGCAGTAATGATCTTGTTTTTCGGGGAGTTAAAGGATTATCTAATGGTTTTACTGAAAACATCTGTGTAAGCATCAACCCCTGCTCATTGCCTAACGTCTCTCTATTTACTCATTCCTGGCAGATGTTCAATGACTGCAGTTAGACTGTCATATTTTACAGGGGGATTTGTCTCAAAATTTTCTCTGCTGGAAGACAGGAAACCCAGGTTCCCTGTGTCAATATGACATATAGTGAAACAAGTAGGGAGAGACATCGAATGGAAGATATACACAACGAGAGAAGGAGTGGAGATCATTTAATCCTCCTGCCCAGCGCCCCTTGCCAAATTTATTTTGGAGGGGAGCGATTTGTCAGGATATTTTCTACGTTATAAGTGCAGAAAGCAGATTATCAATATCAGATTTGCTAATATTACAAACCAGGCAGCAAACAGCTCATCTGTCATACATACAGTAGTCTGTCATCTCTCTGTTTTATATAGAAAGCACTTTTCATGCTCTATCATTCTGTTCTTGTTTCCCTTCTGCACCATCTCCCCACTCAGCATTATCTCTTCCACTGGACATTAATTTTCCTCCTTTCTTTCCGATATAATCTTTTTTTTTTCCTCCTCATTTACCTAAACTGAACTTATTTAAGGAGGAAATAATGACTGTTCATCTCTGCTGAGCTACCCTGCCACCTCTGGGAGAAGCCTCTTTTCCTGGGCCAATCTGCTCTGCCCCGTGCCAAAGCCCACTCACAGACACACTGATGTGGGCTGATGTCTGAAATGTAATGGAATAAAAGATGAGCCTTTGCCAGATGTAGGAAATAATTCACACATGTTTTTTTGTGTTCGAGGAAAGGTGAGCTTGTGTCCGGGTATGTGCATGCGTGTGTGTGTGTGTGTGTGGGTGTGTGTGGGGGTGTGTGTGTGTGTGTGTGTGTGTGTGTGTGTGTGTGTGCATGGTTTGACTCGGTATGCAAACGTGCCACATATGCTCATTTGAGCTGTCTGCCACAGTGTATCAGTAGCAACTACTGCAAGAGCAGTGCTGCTGCACCTGTACCCACCGTGCTGACCTGCTTGTCACTTTGTCTCCTATGAGACCAGTCTGCTGCCTCTGCTATTATTAGACTTCAGATGCAAAAAAAATCTCACTGGCAGCACAGTGTTACGGACAGACAACCTACCGTGGAGTGTACTGCAACCTTCCTCTTATAGGCTGCATTCACACAAAATCAAGCATTGCAGCGATTAGTACAGGATGTGTGGAAGCGGCACTTTAAATGGCCCATTTGTGTGACGCCATGGTACTAGTATGCCCGTTTCTACGAATGATTGTCTGTCCGCATCGACAGATTAAAAAAACACGTTTACTTTCAATAACTAACCAGGATGCGAGATCTGTGGTCCCCACTGCTGCAGCCTAAACGCACTACTCACATTCAAATGAATGGGAGGACTGGCATATTCTCGGGGCTCGACGGTGGCACTCAGTCATCATATTTATCAAATTGATTGAAAAAAGATAAATGTAATCATTTCAGAAATTCACTTGTTTTTATCTAACAAAATATTCTGCTTCAATCCATATTTGTCGGCGTTTAGCCTTTCAAAAAAAATATTGTCACTGGTCAAACAAAACTTGTTTACTCCTTTTATTGAGACATCTGTTTTATTTTGATTTATGAGCAATGGCAGAGATGATAGAAATTCTTTGAAGAGGAGCCAACTGGATCAGAGCAGCTGTTTAGATCTGTTGGAAACTTCTGACACTCCTCATTATATCCCAAATAAGCGCAGGAGCAGCTTAAGGAAAAATCGTGCTTATCCGATTCTCTTTATTTGTGGAGATAATGTCTTCATACCATGCTGTGGCAAAGACAGAAAGCAAAAGTGAGCTGAGATGCTCACTGAGTGAAGCTGTCTAAGGTCCCACTATGTATAAACAGTTTAAAGACGAAAATGTGTGCTTAATCTAGTATTAAAAGGGCTGCTCTTTAACTATTGCCACAACAACTTTCCATTGGCTTATTGATCAAATAAATAGATAGTAAAATAAATAGACACATCAATACAAGTTTAGTGAGTTGGGGATACCCGACTCATGAAAAACCAGCGGAGAAAATCATGATGATGATTATAAAGATGCTACTATCAATTAGGCAGCAATTGGTATCAGATTATTATTAAGTAGAAATAACGTTTGTGCATTTTTGTATAAATACAGATGCAGATAAATAAGATACCTTATTATAATCAATTTGAATTACTATTAAGTTTGCTTTGTTAAGGTGAATGTGTGCACGCCAAAGTAAACCTGCCTACTAACAGTTGCCAATGAGCTATAATCAGGGGTGTAGTGCTATTTGTTTAAGTATCGGAGCGCGTATGGATGCACATGCACGGTTCAGTTGTGGCGTGTTTAATTCAAAGGTTATGTAACCACTGTTCCTACGGTGGCAAGATTTCATACACTAGTCAATTTCTTTATAGCAAATGTAGCGTCTTCTGTTTTATCCTTGGAACACATTGCAGTGCTATTGTGTAACATTAATTACTAAACTATGTGACCATGTACCAGGTGAGATAGAATTATTGCTAAAATTGCATTGTTCCGATATAATCATTTATAAACGGTTTCACCAAATCAATTTTTTTATTTCTATCATTATTATAGTAACTATCTGATAGAAAATCATACTCCGTCTGTCTTTGGGTGTAGATTTATGGTGATGTGTGTTCATGTGACGCGCTGAACCATCAAGACATGAGGCAAAGCTTTCCGTTAGCTGAGCTGTGATTGGCACAGCTGTTTCAGAGAGGTATGACCAGTGATGTGAGTGGCCGATATGAGTATTTAATAATCACCTATAACTGATCTATATTCACCTTCAATCTATTGGCTCGCTCTCATGACATACACTATAGCGATGATTGGATCAAATATATGAATTTCAATCAGATTATGCAAACTGCAAATATTTTATCTCTTCAATTGTAGAATGAAGTGGCGGTGCGTCGTTCCGGTGCGCTCCGGCAGCATGACATCTATGGCTATAATGTGAGAAAGATCCCGATCCCTCTGGCGGTATTCTGCAAGATATTCTCTCATACTTATTTATTGAATTTAATCTTATACAAAGTGTAATTCACTGTATATCAAGACATTTTAGTGTAGATACCACAGAATATAATCTGTTGGCCTGACATGTAAAGAAACACATGGTAGCACCGTGTATTGTAAAAAAAAAAAATACAATCTGTAGGATGCTGAGATAGTCTGGAGTCCATCCCAGCATGCACTCAGTGAGAGGCAGTGAAACAGTCTGGATAGATTTCCAATCCATCAGGGTCAACATATTCACAATCCTGCTTGGCAATTTAGAGTCACAAATCCATTTGCATGTGAGCCCCTGGAGGTAACCCACACACCCACCGGGAGAACATGCAGACTTAATATAGAAAGAGCTTTGGCTGAAGATTAAAACCAGAACTCTCTTTTTGTGAGAGGACAGTGCCAACTACCAAGCTAGATGCCAGAGCAACATGTGGTTGGTTGCTGCCATTCCCATGTCATAATTTTACCCAATTTTAATGACTAAATTAAATGGGATATTCTCATTAGGTATAATGAAAATTACCATAAAGTACCATAAAAGTAACTGTGAGGTTTACCGTTGACCCCGAGGGATGCAAAAGTTTAAAACCTGGGAAGCTTGGAAAAGCTCTAATCATTCTTTCACCCATGTTGCACTTGGCTTGCAAAATCACTGCTGAACAAATTAAAACACATCAGTAGGGAAATAAGGAAGCATGCAAATTTACTAATTGGATTAGCGCACCTGATGACGGCAGGCGACTGTGAAAAGTTCAATTGTCGCCAGTTTTTTCTTTTCTTTTTTTCCATCAGGCTTGTTGACCGTCCACACGCTCGCCAAGCAAATGCATTTGAATGCATAACAAGCAGCGCTAATGCAGCTTATGAGAGCTTGTTGTTCTTCTTAAAAGGGCTTGATTGTACTCCACACACCAGTATAGTGAAGCATCAAAGAGTCATTAGAGTTTTTTTTGTTTTTTTTATCACTGCTTGCTTTACATTAGCAGACTGCTAGGGAAGTTGAGCAGTAGCATTTCCCCAGTAACATTCACCATTCTGACTTGCCCTTGAGCAAGGCACTTAACCCACTTTCTGATACAGTGGAGATGAAGTGGGAGACATGAAAACATAAGCATTTGAGAACCTAAACGCAATGCCCATTGATTGTAATGCTTTTCAATAGTGAAAAAAACTATTGTTCTTGGTGTGTTCCTGCAGCATTTAATCTAAATTAAGGGTGACATTTGAGAAAACAGTATTGTAGATACGATAGAGGCAAGCAGGTAGACTGATTAACTGTTCAAACAAATTAGCAAGAAGTGCAAAGACAATTATCTAGAGGACAATCCCGAAATAGAAAATGTTAGCTGTTTTAAGGGGAGTTTGGTATGGTGGCTTTTATTACTTGGTTGTGAAAGGTTCATTTTGAGTTAAAGGGTGCATCCCAACTCTCTTAATTGCATCAACGTTCCCCTCACTTGCGTCTTAGTCCCTCCTGCGCCGGGGATGCATGGAGAGACGCAAGGAAACCATGCGAGGACAGAGGAAACAAGGAAATATGTTTTTAGTTACACGAGACATCCTTTCCTCTGAAGCGTCACGTGAAGCGACGTCTGTTTCTGATGACAGCAGCAGCTGATCACAGCTGGATCAGCTGTCAGTCTGCTTTAACAGCTGTAGGGACTTATGATGGAGTTTATGTCTGAACTGTACTAATACTAATAAGGACAGTTATCACTGGCAGAGCAGCAGCGTTTTCTCTCTGTAGCCTGTTATTACCGGTTTGACAAACACCTGCACATGAATAAAAGCCTGCAGTCTGTATTTATACTGTGTACTGTGTCCTGCTTAGGAACCATTTCTAGCGGCACAATGCCTTTCTATTATTTATTCATAATTTGTGCCTGTATTTATTGATATTCTGATCGTGAATTCATTATTTTATAACCCAGAATATAATTATTGTGTCTTTTGAACACTGGAATTTATTTATTAAGCTAAATGTTTCAGGGAAAATTGAAATGATGTAACTCGACACTCTCATTATTATAATTATCAGCCTCACACGTGACTGAATGGAAATGATGATAGATGATGTTAAACATGTTTCTTGCTGGCAGACAGACTCTCCTTCTCTCTCTGACTTTAACTGTATCCTTAATAAAAGTTAATGGGGATAAATTACAGATCATGAAAAGTAAACTCTTTCTAATAAGAAAGTTGTTTGAGATCCGTTTGTTGTCATGTGTTAAATAGTTCTTTCAGTAACAGGCTTCAGCCGCGGTGTGTGAAGGAGGGGTACCGCTGCTCCTTCTGCTGCTGGGACACTTTACCATCAACATGGTCCCTTTGTTGTTCAGACCTACAATTAACACAGATTTCAACTAGATGGGGAATCAGAAGATAACTAAAATATCAAACTTTTAGTGTCATCTGTCTTCACTCCGGTATGACACTCCAGACATGGTATGACATATGCATGCTGCATGGCTACTGCTTCAAAACATAACTATCAAAGCATCAAATATAGTGCTTTTATAACGCTAAAAGACATATCATGAAAAACAAACACTCCAGTGCCTTTGGAGTGCCTACCAACACACAAACTGTGAAGTAAGACAACCCAGTCAGTTTTTTGTGGGCTGCTTAAATCAGAAAAAGGTATTCAACAAGCCATTCAGATTCGGCTCCGCTTCCTATGTCAGATACTGGCTCCTTAGAATATACCGCCCACCATGTGAGTATCTCGGCATTCGGCTTGACAACTTCCTTTGCAAAGGTGCACCATATTGGTCTCACAAGCCAATCAGAGCAGACTGGGCTTTTCTGGAGGAGGCTTAAAGAGACAAACAACTTTGAGGCAGCTCTGTCTTGTGTGACCTCGGGAATATCTGAAACACAACTGTTGAAGTTGAGGTCTGATATTGTATTTGACACCTTCCAGTTATGAATGTTTGAAATATATGAATGTGAAGCACTGTCGCTTGTAATCCAGTCAGTCCACTTTCCTTTTAGTAGAAATGTCCCCCCACTGCAATACGCACACTCCTACTCCTTCAAACACACAACTGGAAATTTGCATGCAGAAAAAATCTGGACGAAAATGTAAATACAAGTAAAATGCATCACCTACTGTCCTTATTGTTCAGCCAGCCCCAAAATAGAACAGTATTGAAATTTAAAGAACAGCATACTGTCGTTTTCCATGCAGTTTTTGAATATCAGCCTTCTCAAGCTGATAGGCCCAAGAGTCAAGTAAGAGTGTCAGAGTGAAAACTACCTGTAACCTCCCACTTCTCTAAACACAGCAAATCTTAAATCAACAGTTATTCTAACAGATGGTCGAATCCTTGAATTGAATTGAATTCAGTCAAGTATTTTTCATCCACAGATAAGTGTCATCTGTGACAGAATGGCTTTGTGAGTGCTAATAGGAAAGTTCTGAGACAGGACAAGTTTTTCAATCCCTTTGTCTGCTGCTAACAACTCCAAGCAGTAAGGCACTGGTGCCAACAAGCTCTTCTTTTGTGCCGGCATCAGAAGAAATTCCTTTCAAAGTCAGAAAAGTATATCATCTCTTGAGGACAGCAGCTGAAAGATTAATCTGCTGTCATGTGTATGCTGCCATGCTAGGACAACAAGGAAGCTCGCTTAGCCCTTTTACTTTTTTCTGTTTTTACTCTCTGTCTTTACTCTTCCATTTTCTCTTTAAAAAGCCTGTGTGTCCATGTATGCTGATGATGCAACAATATACATGTGTGCAGCACCCACAGTTAATGAAATTACTGCAGCCCTCAACGAAGAGTGGCAGAAATTACGAGAATGGGTTACTAGTATTAAACTAGTCTTAAACATATCAAAGACTAGAGTATTGTAGAAACAAAGCTTATTGGTGTTATTTTAGATTGTAAATAGGGCTGTCAAGGCTACTGCAGTGAATCATGTTAACACATTTGTTTTTATGCCACTCATTTCTTTAATACATTTTGGACAAAATGTCCAATTAATTTGCGGTTAATCGTGATTAACTATGGACAATCATGCAATTAATCGCAATTAAATATTTTAATCGATTGCCAGCCCTAATATGTAGAAATATGTTTGCGAGAAAAATATTGTTAGTCATACTTTTGTGATTATAATATAATCTGGTTGTTTTGTCTGTAAGTGTCTTATTTGATGTTATGTTTTTATGTTTTGCGTGCAACCAGGAAGAGTAGCTAATGTTCTGCATCAGCTAATGGGGATCCTAATGAAACCCTAAATCCTAAATAATGGAGCTGATTGAGATGCTATTTGCATAAAACATATCAGCTTCTTAACCTGTTGATGAACAGTGATAGAATCAGCTGGCACGTAATCCACAGTCTCGTGTGTGTGCACTCGTGCTGGCATGCTAATGTATAATGCAGCCTGCTGCTCCTAGACTTATGTTTGCAGCACATACCAGCGCTGTGGTTTTTATAACAAAGATTCAGATCAGTTGGCAATTTCTCACACATATTGAGCTGTATGCTAAAGAGCTAATTAACAAGGGCTGCTATGGAGTTCACAAGCTTCTCTGACATCTTAATTAGATCTTAATGACATTTCAGTTGGAATGGCTGAACTGAGTACCCTGAGATGAGGCAAAAACCAGTGCTGATATACTGAAGGAAAGTGACTGACACTGGAGACGAGTGCAAGCAGGAAGGCAGAGAAGGATGAGGAGATGGAGAGAGGAATAAATGGAAATGAGGACATTTGTGCTCTATATGTACCCACCAGTCATATAGTATAGCCTGGGTGAGACAGCCTGTGTTAGAAATAGGATTTGATTAACACTGATACACTTTTCATTCTGTCGTTCTCTCTCTAACGTTCTTTCATTCCATCTTCCCTCTTCCCTCTTTTCCTCTCTCCCAGTGGAATATAGGACTATATGTGTTGCCCAGTAATTACTCTGCCCATGTCCCAGTAGCATCTCATGTCTCTTACGGCCCTCTTAATCGGATTCGCATTTATTACCATGAAATTTCAACGCACTCACTCTGGAAATAACTAGATGTGCTCTGCATTGCCAATGGAGATAACGTGATAATGGTATTTCTGGCAGATAGACGGCTGATTAGATACAATATTTTTTCTGTAGTGCTGTGTTTTGCATTGCGGTCGATTCTTGCATGATCTGCAATGGATTGCAGGGACTGGTCTCTCTATTTTTTTTTTCTGGTGGGCAGGCCGTGTATTTTTAGCTGAAAGGTTGATGCACGTTTATGCAACTCCAAAACAAAGTCAGTGGACTGCGATGAAAGAACAATGGGTCTGCAGTGAATGAGCAAACTAGTGCACACGAGTACACAGACCTCAAACTACCCGTGTGATTATATCATTTTTAGTAACCCATAATTACGCTCCTGCCGGCGGCTGCATACGCACGTGTACGCGGTGCGAAGACGCACACACCTACAACATCAAAACATTGACAAGAGAGCGGGTAATTGATTCAAATCTCCGATGGCAAATATTTATTTGCCAGATGAGTTGCTCCGTCTATGTTTTCCTGTGCTCAGCTGGCCTGCACTGCCCTTCACTTGAGAGCAGCCATTAGAGGAGAAGGGACAGGGATAGAGAGAAAGAGAGAGAGAGAAACAACATAGAAAACTAAGGGACAATGATGAGGAGTCCAGAGAGTGCAAACCAGAGATTACATCAGAGAAAATGAGGGAGGAAAGGCCAAATAGAAACTTTGTCTGAAGCCCCTCGCGAGCCGCAGAGTGAGGAAATAAACAGACAGAGTGGATGCGGGTTGAAAGATTGGGTAGCAGGAGACGCATTACTAAGAGTCTGTCGGTTGCTACAGATGCTGTTCTGTGTGCAGCCATGTCTGTTTATCACTCCCCACTTCTCCCCAAGCCCTCCGTCTCATCTCCACTCTACCCCTTCTGTCTAGCCTAAATCTGTCAGAACACAGCCACAAATACCTGGCAACAACCACCATTTACAACCCGCCCCCTCCGTCTACGCATCTTCCCTCCCCAACAATGCCTCAAGCTTCTGTTCATTTGCACATCCTCCCTGTTACTCTCAGCCTTTATTCATTTCACTTAGCCTTTAAGGGTTTACTTAGCATTTTATTCGCCCATAAAGGGCGATAAAAGGCAGAGCTTGTTTTTCTGTAGCGCGATCGGCAATTCATTCTAACAGATCTGGCTCCGCGGATGCCTGTGTAATTTGGTTGTTTTCCCTCTCAAGAAGACCATGAATGTATTTTTTTCTATTACAGGTGCAAAGTGGAACATTAGCCCCACGTGGCCTGCCGCTCTCGCAACCTACTTGTGGCATAAAGCGTCTAGTCTGAATAGTTTATTCTAATGCTGCAGTGCTCCTGTTCCCAGGCAGATGTGCTGTAAATCCAGGCCGTAGATAGACAAGCTAAGGCCACTACAAACTCTAATCTGCTTATGTCCTTCTCTCCTACTGCTTCTTCCCTTTGTGCAGCCTCCCTTCTGTGGGCCAGGCTGACTGATGACCTATTAACCCTCGTCTGGCAGGGCTTTGACTACCAGACAGCTTGTGCCTCACTCGGGCCTTTGGCTGCCGGTCATGAGGAGCAAAAGAATAACAGTGTGTCACCCTGATAAGCTGTGAGTCAGTCATTGACTGACAAAGCTGTCAGATACTATATAGTGTACTCTATCTGTAGCAAGTGGATGGGGAATTGATCTTATTCAGCTCCCTCATAATCACACTGTGCCTGGCATGCTCGCTATCGATCGCTATGGTAACGGACAACAGGATGTGCATAGGGTCTGTGGCTGCACTGATTAACGTCTCCGTATGCGTACATCCCCAGGTTCACGGAGGCAGACACCATTGTGATGGGGG